>JAGDQP010001186.1:74431-130155 GCA_022664845.1 Lepisma saccharinum | reverse complement strand
ATACAGATGCTTATCAGAATAATGGAAACACCTGTAGTTGGCAACACGTCAGATGTATGGGTTGGCAGTGGTGTCGTGGCGACCGCAGCGCCGGACTGCTGGTGGTGGTGTGTTAGGTCGGTCTCCATACTACGTCAGGCGTCGTGGAACAGGAGTGTGCAGTGGCTGCAGCAGACGGAGGTAGTGTAAAATGGGAGACCTCTCAGAGTTTCAAAGAGGGCAAATTGTTGGTGCGCGGTTATGTGGAGTGAGTGTGACGGCAGTGGCTAGTGTGTTAGGTGTGTCGCCAGGGACAGTGTCGAAGGTGATGACGGCCTACACAACACACGGGAAAACCACATCGGGGAAGCGGAACAGTGGGCGGAAGAAAAGCATCAGTGACAGGGCACGCCGGGTATTAAAGCGCATTGTCACGCGGAACCGTCGTGCCACTGCGGCGCAAGTGACGGAGGAACTCAATCAGCACCTCCCCCAATCTGTTTCGACAATCACAGTCCGCCGCGAATTACATGACATGATCTTACGGGGTCGTGTTGCACGGGCCAAACCTCTCATCAGGGACCAGAACGCTTTAGCACGCCGCAAATGGTGCCGCGACCATGCAACTTGGACCGTTGACGACTGGAAACGTGTGGTATGGTCGGATGAGTCACCATTCACCCTATTCCAAACCACGGGCCGTGTTTATGTGTGGAGAACGCCCAAAGAAGCGTATGATCTGCAGTGTCTCCGCCCAACTGTGAAACATGGCGGCGGCACGGTGATGCTGTGGGCCGCAATATCATGGTTTTCATTGGGTCCTGTGGTCACACTTCGCGGACGCATCACTGCCAACGATTATGTCGCAATTTTAGGAGACCACTTGCATCCTATGGTCCGGATGTTGTTCCCGGACAATGACGCCATATTCCAGGATGATAATGCACCCATTCACACAGCTGGAGTTGTTGCAGCGTGGTTTGAGGAACATCGGGATGAAGTTCAACACCTCCCCTGGCCCGCCCAATCCCCAGATCTCAATATAATTGAACATCTGTGGTCCATCTTGGAAACACGACTTCGGCGACGATTTCCACCTCCATCCTCTCTCACAGAACTGGCCGATGCCCTGCACGAGGAATGGTGTAATATTCCACTTGCTACCATTCACGACCTCTATGCCTCCATCCCACGTCGCATCAAGGCTGTTCTGAAGGCGAAAGGTGGCCCAACACTATATTAATCTGGTAAGTTGCACTTTCGTTCAGGTGTTTCCATTATTCTGATAAGCATCTGTATATATATATATATCAAAGCCTCAGCACTTCATATGACAAAAGCATTTCAGAGTATTTCTTTACTGAAGTACAGTTTAGTCTTAAAGTGACTCATCGTTCGTGGGGATCATGAGCTTTGGGGATAGTGAATTTGCTTTATGATACCTTGATCGGACTTTGGATGTAACAACATTTACTTAATTTGTATTTAACGTTCACATATACCGACGTTCTGTCAACGCCCACCACTTCTCTGATGTTATATTTTAAACGTTAT
Organism: Lepisma saccharinum; assembly: GCA_022664845.1. Classification (NCBI taxonomy): domain Eukaryota; kingdom Metazoa; phylum Arthropoda; class Insecta; order Zygentoma; family Lepismatidae; genus Lepisma; species Lepisma saccharinum. Next base: position 128,622 of record JAGDQP010001186.1, on the reverse strand, counting down.
AATTACAATGTCCTGAAATGCTTGTATGGATATCTATAAAACTGAATATTATTTTATCTAATTATTCATGCTTTGAGGAATATATCATTACATAAAAATAAATTTTCCAGAACGGGATTCGAACCCACGACCTCAAGGTTAGAAGGCACGCTCTACCACTGAGCTAACATGAACACATCTATTTACTTCTTTCTGATAGAACTCCTTCTGAAGAAACATGGCTGAATTTTCGGTGTTCACGACAATGACATTCATATACGTTTCAAATGCTGCTGTTTTTGTCTCCTTTCTCTTGTTTATTTTACTACTTGTATGAATGCGAGAACTAAATCTGTTGTCTTCACTTTCATCGCAAATGTGCTTTTACGTATGGAAACATAGATGACAAAACGATCACGTGCTCAGATGTATGGAAGGTTTTGAAATACTGTATCATTACTGGAAGTGCACTACAAAAGAAAAAAACCCGCATATTTTTTCCCCAATTGCGAAAGTTCATCCTTCCTTCCAGGGCTCGAACCTGGCATCTTTGGTTTACTGTTTCCGAAGATACCCAAAGTTGGACTTTTCACCTGAAAACAGCCTAATGAATGCGGTCAACCATTTTGGAATAGGCTGTACATAAAATTTGGAAGATATAAACTTTAAGAGCCGTAGATTTGGAAAACATAATTATTGCAAAATCGAAAATTTCGACCCCAAAGACTATTCAATTGAGTGTATAGCAATTGAAAATCAAGTTCTTCTAACTAACCATCATTGAGCATGAACATCGGTCAGATCTTCATAGTTACCTTTTATCAGATTTCACCACAAATACAAATATTAAGACAAACTCTAACATTTCGATGAATTATAAGGTAATAATTATATTATGCAACCATCTTCCAATGCAAACTCTATCTGCCTCAGAACTATCCTTGAATTGACTTATTCCAGAGAAGTTCCATATTCTGGACATTATCCTAATTATAGTAACAAGCTAAAGTGCCCATATTAAAGCCAATTGCCATGTGAGTACTTGATAATTACAAGTCTCCGTCGCGTCTGAACCATACTTAAATTCTATTCCATTTGAGCATCGTATCTGTTAGGCCCAGTGCGTTAATGCAGAACGTATGTGTATGGTCCTGTATCAGGCAGCATACTACCTGGTTGCTATGTCATTGCTCTTTATGACTAGCAGTGGTACATGGAAAGCGTAACCCATGCTGTGAACGGTTTCCTGACAAGCAAGATTATTTCATTGGCCACGGTCTTCTGACCAGTGTTGGGTTCCCCCTGAATATATTACTTATAAGTGTACTGATTCCTTCAACAGTGTGGGGGCAGGCCAACACACTTTCAGCACAAGCTGTAGCCCAACATAACTTCTGCCAAAAACACAAGTAATGATTTTTAGGGTATTTACACATGGAACATCAATATCTTTTAATTAAATGCCTGCTAATCAAGTAGTCCGTAATTGTTCAAAATACGCTCACCTATTAACCTATATATTTCCTACATGTACTGTAAACTAGTGCCTTGCAATAACACGATAGTATTTTAGCACACACTAAGGGAGGGTCAGATTACGTAGTGTACGCAGCTTGACTTGGATATCACTCGCCCCCTTTCGTGCTATACGATTTCACAAATCGCTCTTTTCGGTAAATTTTTACTTTTGGTCTTTTCAGCAACATGTAACACAATTTGTGTGGGACTTAGGAAATTCCGATCATGTGTGCTTCTTGGGTTTATATCAGAGTTACTAGAAAAACGTGTTACTGCCTTCTTGAATGCATTACGTGTGCAAACTCAAGCCCACCAAATATGCATCTCGACATGTCAACATTTTTAAGTCGTATTCTGGATGATTCTTTTTTTCTGCGGATGTGAACAAGCTGTCCGTTTTTTGATACATTGCATATGTTCCTTGAGTGGAGGTCTGTTGGATGTGTAAACATCACTTGGCTGTGATAATTCGTCACACAGGTATTTGAGTCCTGCAATTGGCTTTCAAGTACATTGCTCAGAAGTGAGTCACGTTTTTCTGGTCCACCCACACCTCTGAAGCTATTGCTCAGGTGAACGTCATATTTCGTATAAAAGCATTCCAGACATGGTTAACCCATCATACCAAGTTGCAGTCAGATCCCAGACTATGACCTTCAAAATTTTAAATACAAACAATGGTTGATTTTGCTTTCTTTGAAACAAACTTAAAATTTTGAACGTCCCTGTTTTCGAAAATTTACTGTTTGATTCCGCATATCCCATTTAGTATTTCGCTTTAGTTTGAAACCTTTATTTACTATTCCTTTTGAGTTACAACATCCGAAAAGGTCCGAAAACCCTCTGCACAATGTTAATTTGACCACAAAATAGAGCTTCTAGCTGCCAAACGGCACTGAACTATCGAAAAGTGTTTCGTGAAAAGGTGTTCACAATTTACCACTTGTTTCAGCGGGAGCAAAATCAACCCCCCTGTTCCCATTTATAACTTTGAAGTTGTTCCCCCGTAGAGATATTCCCGAGACGCCACTGTTTTCAGAAGCATCACCATGTGTCCTCACATGCACTTTGGTATGAACATTTTTTGAAAGAGTTTTGTGCACTAGCTGCTGGGTTATGGCCCTGTTACGGATTTCCAGAACCACCCTGTGTAAACTACAACCTCTAAACCTAATTTTAATGTATTTGTCAGTCTCGAATAAATGCTGTAGGAGGTTAAAGAACTTCATACCAGCATACTTATAACTATTTTGAGTTGTTTAATCTAACATACAGTGTTACAATTTTGTATTGTATCCTAGTATGATGGTGATGAACATTGGCACATATCGTATACTGGCCATAGTTCTCATTTATATATATTAGACTATAATAAATAAGTATGCTTGGAAGGGTCATTATTTTCTATTCCTTAAACAGCTGCCTGCCTGGTTCTCTATCTATTACACTACTGTATTTATACATGTCTTCGCTTTGTCATTTAAATACGTTTTGTGTAACACAAGAAATTGCCATGTAATAAATCGGAGTGAAGACAAGATCGATTTTATGTATGTTTTTTTCTTCTTAAATTTCAGGTGACATCTCCTTTTGCCTATATGTTCATTGCTGTTCATCACAACGTCACTAGTGAACATGAGCTCCTAGAACCGCAAGATGTCACCCACTATACGTATGGAATGAAGGACATGTGTGTTGTCTTTTTTTACTTCCTTATTTGCATTGTTATGCACGCCATTATACAAGAATACATTTTAGACGTAAGTATTTATGGTAATGTATCTTGGTTTCAAATAGTGCATATTGCACGCATTTAGTATCCATTACTACCTGTATTTGGCTCTGAGCTTGTTGTATGATGGAACTGTAAACACTGACACTTTGAGGCACACTCGTCTCTCTTTTTATAACGTACAACTCTGCAATCCTGACCTAAAGTTTGATTTTGTATCGGTTTTGTGAAAGACCACCCAGCCACCGTGATCAGATGGCTTCGAATAAACACTAAACGGATTCGAGTCACGTTCCACTTCCGTATGCTCAAAGAACAGAGCACTGACAGTATATGAATAATTCCCTACTTCACGCAAGTGATATAGTAAAAACTACCGCAAGTGAGACAAACCTTGCTGTAGTGTCAGATGCAAAGCTGGCAGGAGGAGAGGGAAACACAGGTAACTCGAGTCCGGAAACAAAGGGCGTTACATCAACTACTGATATTGACTATTCTGTTTTGGAATTGGATAATAATAATAAAAATAGTTTTACAAATCGTCCTCTGTTTACACTTTGGGACAGTAGTCCTGTAATATTTTTCGTGCAGGAAAGAAGTTCCTCCGCTTCCTCGAACTGTATGCGGTTATGCATTTTAAGAATCAGAGCGTCAGAAAGAGCAACTTTGGAAATAACATCCACCAGTAAATTAATGATCACATCATTCTGCGTGAACTGCAGGCACGTCCTACAGATATGCCAAATTCGATGATTAGGTTGTTTTGATTGTGTAGAAAGATTGTCTAAATCTGTTTTGTGCACTAACTTTTAGTGTTTTTTGGGTAAGCACTGTAAATTTTCTGACGTAGTTTACACTTTGTTTTGAGGTCTTCCACACGGACGAACTTCTCTTGGACATGATGCTGTGGTGTAACTAAGATGCATTCTCCGAACGATGCGATTGATGGTAATCGTAACTCTCGGTTACATCAACAACGGTTAAGGATGATGAAAGGATTAATCCTTGCTTCCGAAGATATTTCGTTGCACCAACGCATATCCGACAGGGTTTATACACAATCTGGAGAACCTGGAAATCATAGGAAAATTGATTTTGGAAGGAAAAAGTCAGTTATAATAATTTGCAGCTAATTACCAGTTAGCAAGATGTCCTGCTAAGATTAATTCAAATATTTTGCGCATTTGATAGAAACATTTTATAGGTTCTTTCAGGGTCCTTGATCCTTACTTTAGGACTTGATCCATAAAAGCCCATATTTCTATTTTTTTTTTTAAAACGTTAATTTTAATTTTTTTTTTATTTAATTTGTGTGAAAACTGTTTGTTGAACCAGTTGGCTTACAGTAATTGAATAACAACATAATTTGCATTTTTACGTAGTTACTGAATCATTGTTGATTATATTATATGTGAGGGTATGAAAAGGGTTCTACAGCAAACAAAAGGAGCTCAACCGTTTTTATTGGATGAATAGTCTTACGAGATCAGATCTCATGTTTACTTGGCGGTCTCCTTTGCCTATTCTAAAATATCTTCCGTTATAAAGTTAAAAAGAATAATTATATAGCTTATCTCATTAGCTACAAAGACTAGGCTACAGAACTAGAAATTGTACTGTTGGAAAAACTATCTTAGCGATTGATGTCTTAAGACTGTACTTTAGGCTAAGCGTAGAATGGTATGGAAACTTGGAAAGCTCCCTGCTATTTAAGTAGAGTGCTTCGTGCTGTATTCTTCATATATATATATTCTTTCTCTTTTCATTTTTTACAAAAATATTTGTTTCTCAGTCACTCTTGTCTTCTTTCAACCCCACTGTAGTACACTAGTTGTTAGAAACTAACAAGGTAGCCTGAAAAATGGGGAACTGTTATTTCAAGGACTGTTATGCCCGGTTGCACAAAACACTTTAATCCTGATCCAGATATTAAATCTACACGTCATAGATAAAATATTTATAGAGGTATATGCAGCGAATTCCTTTCCTTCCATACCACCTGGTGTTAATCCATTTGAACTAAGAATGAAGTTTTGTTAGAAAGCCATGCGCAATATCTTCGCTTTTAATCTGTTGCGGCCCAAATTTTCTAAGCGTGTACCCGGATATACCGGGTATTACCCGTGGAACTGGGTATCGTCATTCTTACTGTATGGATTTTAAAGTTAGCGACCGGTGCCTTAGTGCCTCCGAGTGCCGATCCGCCACCTTAGCCATTAGACCACAGGCTGTAGCCTAGTGTTATTCGCATTGCGTAGAATGCTAACAGCAATACTCCCTTCAACTGTGCTTGTCTATTAATATTATTTTTAGTGCGGATTTTCTCCAAACTGAAGTGTCATAATCAATTTGTTCACTCCGAATTATATTATTTTTCTAGATTACGTATTCAAGATTCTGCTATCAGTCTGTGGAATTCATCGTAAGTCGTCATAATCTATCGTAGTCCAAGCTTCAGTCTTACTTTGATAATAGTTACCTTAACGTATTGAGCTCTTGTGTGCTACTTCTTAACTACTTAAGCTGTTAGAATATTCTAGTTAATTTAAATGTAGCTCTACTAAATGTACTTACGTCATTGAGATTAGACGTAGAAGTAGTCGAGAGGTTAGCGCGTTGGCGTTTTGTGCGCATGGTCATGGGTTCAGAGCCCACTTTACCAGAAACTGTAGGTCCCGTCCTTAGAAGTTCGTTTAGGACGTTAATAGCAATTCACTCACTCATGAGACTCAATGCCGTTAAAATGACACTAAAATATAAGGATATCGTTGTTCACCAATAAGCATCTGATCTTGGTCGATTGAGACATCAGAGAAACGATCTAGTTACTCATGGAACTGCGGAAAACTCAGTCTCTTCTATGTTTAAGACAAACGCAGGACCTCTTAAGCAGACGAACATATTGTGTTGAGAGTTGCATTTATAATTTTATATGTTGTAGCCAGGATACCAGTTAAAACTGTCTCGGTTGGTACCCAGACAGTTAATGTCTCAACACAAACAGAGTCTGATGTGCATGTAGATCCTCCGAAGCCTCCCAAAGGATCAGAGACTTCTCTCAATATGCCGACACAGTCAGGGACAAAAAACACCTGTGAAGTGTTCTAGAACTCCACGGGTTAAGACTACATTTAGTCCTTATAAAGTCTCCAAGTTAGCCCGAACTTCGCCTCTCGCTACAAGAATTAAGACTTTGACGAACGTTTTGGCTGCTCAGTTAACTCAGGAAGAGACTGCACATACTGTCGATGAACCAAGTTCATCTTTGACTTCAGACATGATTGAGGGCCACCTGATGGATATGGATTTTAATCTCGTGGGAAGGAAAGGGAAACCTAGGTATAAACCTAAACTTAAACGGTAATATTTTTACTTGTTTTTGCAGAGAGTTTTATGATTTCCGTTTATTTTATATGATTATGCTCCTTAGCTTTTAAGTTTTATAGTGTATTTTTGTTTTATCTTGTGAAGGCCCATTTACAGGCTTCCTTGTTATACTGGCCATTTACACCAGTAGGCTGATTGTGAAGACCTTTTACATCTTCATCTTTTATATTTTTTTATTATTTTAATTAACAGCTAAATTTTGACATGACAAAGATAAGGGTCTTTCCCCATATCGGAACGGGCGTAAACCATAGTGCTGCCCGTAAAATTCATTTTATCTTATCTTATAATTTTATGTTTTAAGATATCAGAGCTACCACTTACGAGATGTATTTTTTTTCTTTCTTTGTCGTAGAAAATCAACAGGAAATTGCATCTTTCGAAAGTGAAACACAGCAAGTTCAACGAATCTGGACAATTAGTTATCTTTTACCTCATGTCCGTGTTGTGGGGAGGTGACGTCATATTCAGGTAACGCCAACAATAATTTGTAAGCATGTAAATATTATCTTATATGTTTTGTTCAGAGTACTCTTTCCTTAGTTACTTCATGTTGCAGGTTTTACGAATGTTTATTTCTTCGTCAGAATAGTTGTTTATTGTGTACATTTTCTACACGAGTGTAGTGCTTTGGTTGTTTAATATTTTATTTTTACGTATTCGAATGGTTTGATAATCTTGATAAGTTGTGATTGAATTCTGGATTGAAATGTTAGATCTGGACATGTGGAATGGCTTCTGTAGGAGTAGACAGGGACATACGAACACGCTCGTACAATGCACTCGCAAGTAAAATAATACTCGCAACCCCATCAAATTTCGCCGTGGCACTCGTGTTTGTCAAGTGCCCAACATATGAAGTAGGACTGTTCAAAAATGAAATAATCTGAAAATAACGCTTCTTTCTCTCATCGGGAGTGAGAACTAGAATATAATAGAAAACGATGGGGATTATTACGCTGACGATTCTACTAAAGTTCAAAGAGAAAGAAACACGTGGTATCGAATATATTTTAAAATCTCAGGTAACTTAGTTGATAATAACATCAGATAATAAGTTAGATTATTAACAATGGTGTCCTTGTTGGGGATATATGATTCGGAGGTCCGCCATTAGGACGTTATCTTCATCCGATGAAAGGTAATTGTAAATGATCTGTTCATCTTCCCAGGGACCTTCGAAACAGAACACTCGTCATAATCACCACCAGCTGAAGTTCCTTACTGAAGGAAATGATTCGTAGACATTATTATAATTTTTTATATGAACACACTAGAAGTTTCAAGTACCGTATTCAGCTGAACTGTAGTAGAGGAAATTATGTGAAAGTGTTATTTCTTTCACAATATCATGTCTGTGTGAACATAATTGGAAATTACTCAGAAAAATCACATGACTGTAATGTATTTGTATGTTTTTTTTTTAGTATTCAAAATTTGGGAACACACTTTAGTTTTCTTGAATAGTGCATCTTTTGGCTGCCGATAACTTCAGTAGACTCAATTTATGTATTCGAAAGGGACTTCTACATTATGAACTTAAGCTTGAGTTCTTCGTATATCATCCATCCAATATGGAGGCGACCCGGGTTGACCACTGGAATCTGATTTCTTTTACAAGGTTTAACAAGCATTTAATTTCTTTTTCGACCATGAGACCATTCATTGACTATTTGCGTGGAACGTGTTCTGAGCAAAGGTTTATTGGTTGAGGTCTTGTCGGTTACTTGTTTCACATTCAAATTAGTACGTTAAATATCAGTACACCAATAAAAGAAAAACACATTTACGATTGTGATAGTTTAAAATTTTCTCGCTTGTCCGAAATACATTATTATAAAGTTGTTTATACATCCCTGAAAATGATCACTGCACCATCTGTGCATAACTAGATATCTGTTATAAGTGAGGTGGAGGATCGTGTATACCCTTCGTTTAATGGTTTACATTTTTATCCCTTCCTCCTGGAAAATTAACAAATGTCCTTCTTATCAAAGGAAAAGAAGTAGAAAAGCAAGCTCTTTTGTTTACAAATATATCTAGTCAAAGAATAAGTTAAGCGTTGTAGCATCCACATGATAATGAACAATACATACATATCAAACACTCTTTCTCTCTCTCTCTCTCTCTCTCTCTCTCTCTCTCTCTCTCCCCAATCGCTTTTACTTTTGTTACTAATCGCTATTAACAAGTTTTACCTTTCTTGAGTAAGCACTGAGACTATGCTGTTTAATGGAATGAAGTAATCTTTGCATGTCCGATGTTATGATGCAGCCAGATGAACATCGCATCGTAAGCTTAATCGGAGCACGTTAGATGGTGTTTTTTTTTTTGTATCTTGGTTCTAAGTAGGTTAAAACAATTAACCTTTTACCTTTTCAATGGAAGTATGTCTTCAAAGAAGTTATGGTACTATTTCCAAAATACGGCAAAATGTCGGAACGAGAATATAAATATTCTCTGTAATAATGGAAAGCGTCAATCTGAGATGGCTAAGGCATATGTTATACACAAGTATGTAAAACGTGTAATAGATATACTTTGAACTAGAACTCAGTTATAATAACTACAATAACTGTTAGTTCAATAAACGAATTTCAGTTTACCTCGTTTTTTCTGTGCGACTTTACGGAACTCGCCTGAGGAAATTATATTTTCTCGGGGTCAAGGCTCATAGATATCAAGTTTAGCCTCACCCGCAAAGCTTGGGTCCATGAAAGTAGTCATCTTGATTGGCTGGAACTTCTGTGACGTCACCTTCACTACGCATCAGCAAAACCGCTACCGACTCGTCCTTTTTTTGCTATTTTCGTAAACCTAGTAATCCTACTTATAAGAAAACTGGAAGCAGCGAAGAACAGTGGATCAGGTTACAGCGAAAGGCAAGGAGGATTGACTGTACGCAACAAAAAATAATCGTGGACACTTCGAGACTTAATTTCAACTTTGCACTTCATCTTCGTTGCCACCGAATCGCACAAGGTTGGCGATTGCAAACACTACAAGTTTCGCCAACTTATATATCGGCTTCATCAGGTTAGAAGGGAATGTAAAAGTCTGCAGTAATAAATGAAGTCGTGCAAGAAGTTGGCCTTTCTCCGTGCTTTATGCTGCTGGAATCAAAAGTGGTGGTTCTGAGCGGAAATAAGGTGGATACAATGTTACCATAGTGCATTGCGAATTGGAATGTTACCAGATACTGAAACAAAAGGACTTGGTAGCAAGGTTCCATTTCCTATTACACTATGGCAACATTGTATGTTCCTTATTTCCGCTCAGAACCACCGTTTTTGATTCTACCGCAAAGGTCAACTTGTTGGACAGCTTCATTTATCGCTGCATCTTTTACCCTACTGATGAAGTTAATGTGTAAATTGGCGAAACTTGTAGTGTTTGCAATCGCCATATTTTTGTGCGAGTCGGTGGCAGCGAGATTGAAGGTAAGTTTAGAATTTATCCTCGCCACATAAATTTACATGTGGGTCGGAGCCTCCACCCTCTCAATCATTTGAATCCTTCCGAAAAATCATTAAGAACAAATAACACTACAAGTTGAAAGTACTTACTGAAGACTATCGGGTGCACCTCTAAAAGGTTCTCCGTTCTTTAAATTGTAGTGGGCAGTCTTTTAAATAATATATGGTGTTCCATTTTGTTATCTCCGACTGTACATACATACATTAAAAAATTCAATTAGGTGCCTTAGTAAAATTTGAATATGGAAGTCGAATGAGCTGTCATTATAAATATGGAATAAATAGTTGAGTTGCTTTTTCTGTTTTTTCCAGGGAAAACTTCGTGTTAAACATTTCTTCGTTATGGGAAGACTACCCTCACGACAGAATGGTTTTTATGTTCAAATTCTTCTTCATTATCCAAATCTCGTATTGGCTGCACTGTTACCCTGAGCTCTATTTCCAGAAGATTAAACGGGAGGAGATGGGAGCCAGAATACGCTACGCAACGCTGCATCTGATGTTTGTTCTCGCGGCTTATATGTTGAAGTAAGTATTGTTCAATCAGTATGAAGAACTTGCATCTCTATTCAAACATAATGTCGGAGCTTATCGTAGTGTTTCCTGTATGTATCACCAGGAATGTTCTAGTTTACCAATTACTTTTGTTTGAAAAAAAAAAAGTATTAATAATTGTTTTTTTTTATTTGTTCGGAACAGTTGAGATGGAAAGTTCGTTACTTGATGCCCTATCAAATAGGGTATGTTGTAATATGAGTATAAGCTAGTTGGTACTAGTTATAAATCTTGTGCTTTTAGACGATACGTTAAGGTTCCAAGCATATAAAAATACTGCTAAACACGCTGTTAAAAAAGTCATTGTCAGTATTTTGCGTAATCCATTCGAACTTCATCAGGTGATAAAGACAAGGTGAGAACGAAAGACCTCCAGTGACTTTATACGAGGGCCTTTGATAAGTTTTCGACCTAACATGAAAGGAAAGGAGCTGAACAAAAATCCTTTTAGCAATAAGTTAATACATGTTTTGTAAGACAACTGACCATATAATACTGTGTATTATTCTTTAGGTGCGGGTGCGAAGTGTACATTTTGCCTAGGAAATGTCTGACGGCTGATGAAGTGGGTTCAACGTTTTCGGTCTAGTGACACCAGTCGCGATGACAAGCCCAAGAGTGGACGCCCTGTGACGACGGATATCGATGCCCTCCTGAACGCTGTTGAAGGAAACCCAGGAACCAGTACCCGTCAGCTGGCAGATGAGGTCCAGACATCACAAACCAGTGACGTTCATCATCTGCATCAACTTGGGTTTCGCTCCAGGCAGCCGAGAATGGTTCCCCATGATTTGACTCCCGCTCAAGCTCAACGTGTGACCCTGTGTGAAGAACTGCTTCGAAACCCAACTTGACGACAGGTTTTGGCGGCGGATCATCACGAATGATGAAAAGTGGATCTTTCTTCGTTATCCTGACACCGGGAAACAATAGCTTCGTCCAGGTACCGAGGCGCAGCCAGTGGTTCAAAGAGGGCGGTTTGAAGAGAAGACAATGCTGTGTGCGTGGTGGAATTTCGAAGGTCCGATGCACTGGGAGCTCGTTCTACATGGTCGTTCCGTAGATTAGACATTGTATGCTGAACAGCTGCAACGGGTATACAACATTTTGCGCCGTCGTTATCCAGCACTGGTGAACCGAAAGCGACTGCTCCTCCAATTTGACAACGCTCCATGCCACAGGTCAAGAAGAGTCCGCCAGCACATTGCGGACATGGATGGCGTGGACATTTTACCACACACCCCCTACAGTCCCGACCTTGCGCCATCTGATTTTCATCTGTTTCGTTCCATGGCACACTTCCTGCGGGGTAGACAGTTCCATTCCGTGGATGATGTGACAACTGGCATTACTGAGTTCCTTGCTTCAAAGCCTGCAGCCTGGTATCGTCAGGGGCTTATCACTGGTGGAACGTTGGAGAAGGACCATACAGTGTGGTGGGATGTACTTTGCCGAATAGGCTTCTGTGGTACAGGGGGAGGCGGGTGCTGCACATTATCCATGCAAACGCTACGAACATACGATTCACCCTGGTATTTATTGTAACGCAACATACTCATGGTCTAAATTACAATGCTCAGTTTGGTGCATATTATTTAATGCATCTTTTTCTTCTGCTTATGAAATATAGTAGTCATTCGTTATCCTAATCTGTAATGAAACCTTCGAGGAAGACGAAACACCTTTATGGATTATGTGAAGCTAATTTTTTCATGTGGTTTCAGTGGAAGGTAGGTAATAGTAATTACTGTAAAATATTGAACAGGATGATGCGTTCATATGGTTATTTAGATTTGTATTCCGTTTATATATGTGCGTTATTGATGAGAGATGTAAGAGTCCCTTTTTCTACTTTTCAGTTTTAATAGAGTAGGCATTTGCCTACTGGTGCTACATTACATCTCTGAAGCACTATTTCATGCAGCAAGGCTAATATATTTTGCAGATAAAGCAGAAAATGGAAGCAAAGGTAGGTTTGCTTTGTTTGAAGAATTTACTATTGAGAGCTTTTATGAACTATGAGAAGTAATGATTTCAGAAGATTGCTTCGCTTTTTAAAATTAAGGTAAATAGATGCTAATTTCGTTCAGATTGATAGCGAATAACTTTTTAACTATAAACGTTTAATGTTCCAAGAGCTTCCTTACATGGATTCACTATATATATATATATAACCTTACGTTAACAGAAATGACTGACGGAAAAGTTCCTGTTTTTACAGTGGGTGCTCTGAAGTTTTGCCCGCTGCTGTGTAAACATTTATACCTAATGTCTCTAAACAAAAACCTTGTACTGGATATGGTCTTTCAGCAGTAATTATCTATGATTCTTGTCCTAGTTTCCATGCGTTGGACATTGACATTGACTGGGAAGTTACTTTGTAAAAACAACGAGTTACCGTGACAGTTATCTTCATACAAAAAAGTTACCGATGGATCCAAAACAGATGAATCTGTTGGATGTGCGTTTGTTGTAGAAGGGGAAGCCCGTCAATTTTGTCTTAACCCCAAAGCCAGTATTTTTACTGCTGAGCTATATGCTCTTTTAAAGGCTTTGGATTTTAGTCTTGTTCATGGTTTCAACCGCATCCTTGTTTGTACAGATTCGAAGAGTGTTGTTCAAAGCCTCGACAATATGTATTCGAAACATCCGCTCGTGCAAGATATTCTCTGTAAGACACACGCCATCTGCTCTGGCGGTGGTGAGGTTGTCTTTTCGTGGATACCAAGTCATGTTGGTATCCATGGCAATGAATTGGCAGACGACGCTGCTCGTGAGGCCTCTTTAGGAGCTAACATTGATATACATCATGTCCCATTTCAGGACATGATGATATATTATAAGCAAGTTACTCGGAATGAATGGCAGCGACGATGGGATGACGTAGCTGTGAATAAATTGAACGAAATTAAGGTAACGGTTGCTCCATGGAAATCATCTTGCCGAGATAGTAGGCTTGAAGAAGTTCTTTTATGTCGCCTACGGATAGGCCACAGTCGCCTAACACACGGATATCTGTTACGAAGATTGGATCCACCACGTTGTCATAATTGCAATGTATTTTTAAGTATTCGTCACGTGCTTTTAGATTGTCCCGGATATAATCATCTCAGACAACGTTATAACATCCCCAATGACATGGCGTCATTGTTAGGGGATGAACCTGATATGTTGCGGAGAGTTTTTAGTTATGTCCGTGAGACGGGATTATCTCCGTCTCTCTTAGATGATTATGTCACATAGCTGTTATGTTTTATGTAGTATTATTTTATTTTTGTGAAGGCCTATTTACAGCCTTCACGTTTTTACCTTTTCTGCTAAAGACCATCTACATCTTTAGTTTTTATTACGATTTTATTTTTCTGAAGAGCTTAGATCTTCATCTTTTATATGGTTTTATCATTTTATTTAACAGCTATTTTTAGACGTGACAAAGATAAGGGGCTTCCCCCGTATCGGGACGGGCGTAAGCCATAGTGCTGTTACCGCCCATACAATTAATTTTATTATTATTATTATCATACAAAAAAGTAACTTAGTTACTCAAGAATAAAAATAACTAGTTACTTGTAAAAAGTAATATGCGTTACCATTAATACAGAATAAGTATGAAATAAAACACTACGTTATGCATTTTGAAATTTTGTTCATTAAAAGCAGTTTGAAAACAAAAAAGGATACTGAAGAGTGCCTTATCAGTTTCAATAAAAGTTCTTGTTTATTTGGAGGGGGGAAAATGAGTGATCCCTTAGGATCCAAGGAGAGCACATTAATTATGACTGAATTCACACATGTTGAGGAGATCCACAAGACACGAGAATTACTCATTTCAAATTTGAATTGATTTCAAAGAAGGCAACGACTTGTGACGTCATCTGTGTGAGAAGTTAAACATTATTCCAGTGAATGTTCGTTTGTGTAATTTTGTTGGCGAAATTACCAACAAATACAAAAGTTAGAAATTTATTCCAAAATTGTAAACCTTTAATTAAAAAAGTAACTTTGGAATTTCGTTACAAATTACTATGAAAATGTACCGTAGTTACATTAAAAGTTGCTCTTCAAAGAACTTTCCAGTCACTGATCATTCACTAGCACGTTAGTACACTGTACAAAATGAAATCGTCTCCAATGGATGTTTTATTAATGTATTTTTAGCTTTTGCCATGTTTTGATTTATTTAATACCTACCTGAAATTTCTTGGGCTCTTACCTCAAGTTCCATTTATTGATTTTCGTGTGCTAGCAGGGACAGTGTTAAATATCGAATTGAAGAGAGCGTAAACACAAACGGTTCAGTTAATCACAGCGTTTTTGTGAATTCTCCATAATTCAACCTGGAAGTAGTGTTTGCTGTATAATGTACTTTTCTGAAGTGTTGTTTTGTTCAGAAATGATTTTAGATATCGTAACTCAGCCTTACTGTGACATTATCGGCGTATTATTGGGACAAAGTAATGCTTAAGTTACCTTTTATGAGTTAGTGATGATGTAAGCGAATAAATGGACAAAATTAGTGATCACAAGCATCTAGATACAGGAAGAATATAGCCAGTTCGTCAGTAATTATGATTGTTGATATCGGGTAAGTACTGGAAAGTTTTCGCAGTATTGAGTCCCGCTCACGCCGGCCATTCTCACTAAGGTTTTGCAGGACTTTTCTCAGTCCCACCAGGTGAATATTTCGATGGTCTTAAGTAGAGGCCGCTGTTGCTACGTTCCTCAACCCTGTCCAAGGAAATGCTCGCCGAGGGACGTTAATATCCCTCCGGCTTATGAAAGGCCACTGCTGCTGCTTCTTCATGCAATAATAAACGAAAATAAGACAAAGTTTTTTTGGTTTGTTTGTTAGGTTTCAGCGTTCTGTTCGGATATACAAGATATGGATGAAGTCGTTAAATCTCTTGAAACAATGCAGTTAACAGGTTCATTTGCGAAAATAAATTATTTGACAAAATGGCTTTCTCAGTTTTCATAATGCAAGATTACTCTATTTCCCTAACTTTTGTATTTGCAACATAGTACGAATTATCGACGTTTAATTAAATAATCACTGATAATTGTTATCCTTAGTGCATGTATTAAATTGTTGTTTATGAGTTTTTCTTTTAATTTTCAGCTGGTTTTATGGTTGCAAATGTCGTTTTCGTATTTGTAAGACTTGGTTCAATAATTTTATCAGTCCTCACGTTCTGGTATGGTCTTGCTTTGAGTGAAAACCAAGGATTTGATGCACTCACCGGAAACTTTAACACTCAGGTTGTGAGGTGAGTCAAATTATTTTTGTAGCATCTGTTGTTGTTGCATAAGAAAGATCCGTTCGATATATTCGTTGCTGTTTGAAAAAGATCACGCATTGTTATTTTGTAGTATTTGTATTAGAAACAGCAGTACGTGTATGGTCATGAAGAAAATCTTTTCAGTAAAATCTTCGTTTTTCTCAAAGCGGCAAGTAATCAGTTTTTTGCCTACGAAGATATCGAATTATTCCTTGGAAAGTCTAATGCTCTGGGCAAAATTTTCCTCCGATCTATAGTTTCGAGTTCAAGGCGAAAAGTGTCGGGGCCGCAACAATGCGAACTGAAGAAAATCTAAAGGTCCAGCAGTTGAAGCAGGTCTGACATTTGGTAGACGGGCGTCTATACTCTTTTCGTACATCTATTTTTTTCTTCAGATTATTGTTTACCAAGGATCTACTGGTTAATATGTTTTACGCGGGAAAAATGTTAAACATAGTATCAGATACATTAGATATACCTCTTTACAGAATTTAATCATCATCAGGTTTCATTGGCAACACTAAACAGTTTCTTCCATAGAATCGCAAAAACAGAAAAATAACGTAGCAGTCTCCTTGAATTTCCAAGAATAATTTCAAAACTTGAATAACTTCGTTTACGTCCGTCCTCTCTTCATTCTCTGAACTCTGTTTATCTTCTTTGTCCTCAGTATTGGTTACTGCATTCATTGAAAAGTCCGTTCAAGTTCCCTATTTCTGTGCACAGTTTGAGAACCATTTTCCTTATAAAGAGCAATATATTAATAAATGTTACGTATTGCATGTACCGAGCCTTCTTGATATTTCCTTCAAACACTAAATCCAACTTTTGTGCCTTCTTGTTTGCATAGAGTCCGGTTCTCTTTATTAGCAGTAGAGCTAATCCATATAGTCCTTTAACTGCGATCTACCATTAGGTACAGCCAAAGATTTCTGTCTTCCATCACTGGTGGATGAACTTCATACAGGTGCTTCCGATGTATTATTGATTTCTACATTATAGCTGGATAATTGATCCTAACAACACACGGTAATCTTCCTCAAAACGCCCTCTTTCCTCACTTGCACTAGGAATAATTTTCCATTTTGAAAACGTCGACGAGTTGACTTTATTTCGTAGTAGGCGTCTGATTCTTCATCTTTGTCGCCTGATTTAGACACAAATTTAGTACTGCTGCTGGATAAAAAAAAAGAAAAAAAATCCGAACCCCGTTTCGCCATAACTTTCTGTTTAACTTTAACTTCACCGTAGCTTGTACTTCAAAACCCCGGTTCCCGGTGTTTTCAACACATTATCACCGTCCGAGCGCACAATATGACACTCATTGTGTTGTGGGAAGTTTCCACAGGCATTCGAAAACTATGTACACGCTTCGCAGAATGAGTATGACAGATATCAGAGTATCACAAAAATTTGATTACGGAAGATAGTGAAAGCCTTTCGTCTTTCAGCCTTTCTATTAAATACAAATCTTGAAGAGTCGACGGAGGAATTCAGTTTGAAAAGAGAAAATCTAGTCGCCGAAAGTGAATTTCTCGTCGAAAAATGTGAAACACTGGTTGGTGGGATTCAATGAACCATCAAACTAAAACCAGGTTCTAAACATCAGTATTTTTAGGCATTCCAAATCCTCAGATCATCTTCAAGGCATTATAAATGCTATTTTATCAGAAACTATGAATAAAATCGTACAAGTTTCTATGGATGGGCCTAACGTTAACATAAAATTGTTAAATTATCTTCAGCAGGATCTTTCAGATTCGCCAAACAGCCCTACTTTGTTACACATTGGCAGTTGTGGCCTCCATACGCTACATGGTGCCTTTAAAACGGGCTTGAACGCAACGAAATGGGACGTAGTAGGATTTCGCAGGGTGCTGTACAATCCGTTTAAAGATTCGCAGGCTCGCAGAGCATATTTCACCCACCAGAGCACATCTGACACTTTTTTCATTGAAGTTTTGTGCTGTCACATTGTTGGAGAACGGTCGCGTGGCTGAAAGAGCGATGTCGATACTGTCTTGCGTATATTTAACTTGAAGAGAGATGCAACCCTTGCCATGACCAAAAGAATGATCGAAAAGTTACCAATCAAAGTAGCCATTGCCTTGCTTAGATCTTAGTGTCATTAACAACAATGCGGATGGAAAACATCTTACAAAATGTTTAGAAGACCTGGTTCCAAAAAATGGATCTAAAGGCAGAGTTAAAGCGACAGTACCTGAAACTTTTCTCGAGTGAACATGTATTTGGAACAACGCAAAAAGTACAAAAGGAACGAAAAATGACTGTTTTATGGAGTTAAGTGTGGAAGGTTCAGAGGAGTATAAAGATTCCATTCAACTCATCCTTACAGTCTCACGGGAACGCCTTGGTTGAAATGGGATTCTCCGTAAACAAAGAGTGTATAGTTGAGAAGTTGAAGGAAGGAAGTTTAGTGGCCTTGAGAAAGGTTTGTGACAGCTTGTGGAGTGGAAACAATGGAAATAACCACGGGTATGATTTATGCGGCTAAGAATACCCACGCCCGCTACATCGAGCACTTGGCAAAAGGAGAGGAAATGAAAGTACAGGCAGAGAAAGAAATAAAAGAAGTTGCTAAAGAGAGAAAAAGAATAGTTGCAGGTTTTAGCCGACGCGAGAAAAAGGACGGCTGAATTAGATGAAAAAATATTCCAACTCAGAAAAAATGCAGATCTTAAGGAGAGCAACGTATGAAGACATGTAAATAGTTTTTTTCCTTTTATGAAGCAAAATGGTTGCTTACCTATACCAGCTACAGGAAATGTACCTTCAGATAAAGAGTGATAAGTTTTTTTTTATCAAGAAAACAAATAAACTGCATTTATACATCGGCTTGGCAATTAATTAAAATAGGCCTATCAAAAAAGTGCTGTGAACAATCTAAAAGTAGATAGCTTGTGAATGTTTGGCAGTTGGTGGAATTCTCTTATCCTGCCAAGATAGACAAGTTCAGTTATACATAATCCAATGAAGAAACAGAAATGCCTCAGCTCAAGCTTTTTTTTTTTACGAAGTAAGTGCATGCTTTAATTATCATTTGAAATTGCGTTCTTGGTGTGTTTGTAATTGGATACCTTGTAATTACAACCCCCTGACAGGATATGGTAAATTAATACTAATTATTTAAAAGATATATTTAGTATTTTCCTAATTGTAAGTACAGTTGACATCGTAAGGTTAAACGAGGGTAAGTGTAATTATTCCATGGCTACGTACCGACCGCCGCGCTGTGCATTGGGGTCCTCCCGCGCTTCGTTCCCGCACCGGGTGGTTTTTATTGTTGTTGTGCGGTCAGTAAAGTTTATTTTTATAAACTTTCCGACCGTGAAATTGAAAAATTTTGGACCGTGAAAAAGCCGTGAATACGATTATTTAGTTTGAGTGGGAACATTAGGTTGGGCACCTGCCTGGATTCTAATGAATCAGCCCGCATTTGTCGCAAAGGTACAGGGTACTGTTTTCGTTTCTGAATGTGTCTCTTAGCATTTGATGTCGAATACTTGGAACTGATTGGTGCCTGATGCGTAATGAAATTAAGCCACAGATTAGTGTCGACTTCCACACCACCGTATTGTTGCAGTTGCTCCCAACCGAAATTCAAATTGACTGCTTTAGTCAATATTAGATTTGGTTCTAGCAGAGGTATGATTGGTAGGTTATATTAGCAAAACCTAGAATAAACTGTTCCAGTACTGTTTCTGACTCCCTATTTCCGTAAGTTTCACCATATTAACCAGTAGTAATTGGCCTGGCTCCTGTTTTAATCTAAAGAAATCACACCAGTTCTGCAAAATATCTTTGTCCAACTGAACATTCATTTTTGCCAAACAGCATATTAACATCAGTTGTATTACTTTTTTGCGAAACTGTCTCGAATCATTTGAAATAAGTCATGTTGATACAATCCACGTAGTTTTAACAAACACGTAGGTACGGCCTTCTTTCCTGTCGCCATCTGTTAAGGGTAAGTTTTACTTGCAAGTAATATAATAATTCTTAGGTACAGAGTTAACGTCAGGCAATCTCAAATGCAGCATAAGATATTTATGATTATAAAACATTTTCATTTATAAAACTTCTTTCCTCGTGTATATATATATATACCTCTACCAAGGTATTTTTTCCATGTTTTTGTTTTGAGGACTTTTGGGGAGAAAACCAGTGTAGCCGAGTCACCAACACTATCGAATTGCTCAACTCTGGTACCAAATACCCTAGAATAATTGGTATAGCCATAATATCTAAGTTGCAGTTTCTTCCAAGATCCATCAACAATTAATTTATAGCTAATGTAGTCACTACCTGCAAAGAACAAAAGGCTATACGCCATCAGTACTCTCTACAAGTCGTCTTTATTATTATTGCAAGCTCATGTAAAGAACACATTAATATCTAGTAGCAATTACGTCATAGAATTATTTTGTGGTTATTGTAAAAAAGTGCTTCCCATATGTGATGGACTTTGTTCGCTACAATAAGGGGTGTACTTAACCAGATTCCTTAGTAAAAATTAAGGTTGTAGTAGTATTTTCTAAGTGTCTTTCTCAGAGAACACGCTTTACGTACGTACACAAAAAGATCATTAGTAGTGCTCTCTAAATTCACTTATCTTTTGAGTAATTAAAAAGTGAGATTAGCTCAACTGAGCGTGTTACTACTCAATTTTGGTGTTTTCAGTAAAATTTTATAGTTGCTTTATCAGCACGTGAAGAGCCATTCGCGTGATCAGTTATTTCTTTTATACTTTCCTCGTTAAATTCACGCAATACTTTATCTTCAGCATCTTCGTGAAGCATGTTCGATTCACAGTCACAGCTCCAAATGAATATAAATATTTGAAAGATTATTTTGTGTGGTGTTAATTCACTCACGACTTTGTGTCGAAGAACCTTCCTACGAAATAACATCGTACTGTTCTGTTGGGAGTAATTAAAATAATGTTTGTTTCAGAATAAATTCGTTGGCAGCTGTTTGCCTTCTTCAGGCCTGGTTGATGTGGAACTTCATTACATTCCATCTGAAGAGAATGAGAGAGCAGGCCGCCCTGCACACGGTCGCCAAGAAACCTAAACAAGAGAAGAAGGCAACGAAGAAGAGGAAGGAAGAACGTGAGTACATGATTTAGATGTGCATTTATCAGTTGTTGGATGGAACCCAGTTTTTTTGTCTTCAGAGTTTATCGAACAGTTGTGCGTTCGATCCTCTGACGTAAATCCTCTTGCCTTTTAATCAGTGTGTTTCAGAATAAAATGAAATTAAAGCAAGGTGAACCTTTGTCGAGTCTTGATGACGGGATTCACGAAGTTATCTGTTGACATTTTGCAGGGAACGAAGGTAAGAGATGAAACCAAGCTACAGAATTAAGTTGCTCATAAAATATATTTATTTATTAAGAATCCGAATACAGCGTAAGCCATTTTACATTGGACAAAATAACAATGCCCAACAGACTAAACAAGATGAAAATAAACAGCAAAGAAAAGAAATAATAAACAACAAACAAAAGATTTAATAATAAACTAGATCTTAGAAACCGTACAGAGCTAAAGAAAACTTAACCTATAGATTCAATCGTTCAGTAACCATCCTCAAATATGCATTGTACCTGGAGTTCATTCAATTTAGAAGGAATATTCTTATTTACCTACTATTATATATTTGTGATACTTTTCACAATTTTCTTTTTACCCGCAAGTTTGAGTTCGAAGAGCTAGGAAATTTTTACACCGGATTGTTTGGACACTTTTTTAACCCTGAAAATATGGTTTCAGTAAATTTTGAAGTAGGAAATTTTGGCAGCTACAACTGCTATTGGATCGTTTCGTTCCTGTACCGATTAACAATATTGTTGCAACGAAAATCGGAAGTACTAAAAAATTTAATGAAATTTCTTGATAATTCCAAAGCGCTAAACTGTGGGAAAGTAGGGCTTGATGTGTGTATCTGCAACAAGGAAAACTTGCTTCTTGCTGGTGAAGTTATGTAATCTGATAAATCCTTAGCTCTGTGAATGACTTCTTGAAAGCAGGGGTTCTTATTTAAATAAAGTTTGAAAATCATTCTGTACGGCAGAGAAAAAGTCTTGTCCCGTTAGCAGACTTTGCAACCAAAAGATCGCGTAACAAAAGCGTGGACGATATTAGGAAAATAGCAAAATCTCTTCCTTCAGACATTCATGCTGACACACACGGCGTTGAATGGGCATTGCTTGAGTTTGAAAATTAACCTTTTTTAATAGAAAGCGAAGGAAACAGGGTTGATAAGTACTGGTGTTACTTGATCGCACTGAAAGATGTCAAAGGTGATTTAAAGTATCCAGTTGTGGCCAAGGTTGTGAATGCTTCACTGGCCTTATCACATGGTAATGCCTTCGTGGAGCGTGGGTTTTCAGTCTCTTCACCAGTACTAAGCATAACTGAGGCAAGATTTATAATGTATCAACGAACATTGAATGCGATTATGGATGTCAAATATGGACTTGAATCACAACCCTATTTAGTATCTGCAACAAAAAAAAACTTATAAGAATGGCAAACACTAAACATGGAAAGTACAGTGCTTATCTTGAGGATTAGAAAAAATTAACGAAGAGGTAAAAGAGAAGCAAGAAAAAGAGGAAGTCCGAGATGAAAAGGACGACGTTGAAGGAAAAAAAAAAAAAAAAATGCAGAGGACGAAGAAAGACTCAGTGTTGAGAAAGAAAAGACGGGCCTAGCAAACGACATGTTCAAAGAAACTAGCGAGAGCCAGAAGACAGCATCCGACAATTAAAACACCACCAAGAAACAACAACCGGCTGGGTAACCGTGCGGACTACGGCGATAGGCCAGCGACTTGAAGGTCCTGGCTTCGAGTCCCGACATGGGTGTGGATTTTAATGGCTAAAAGGCGAATCGTGTCGTGACGCCGAAAGTTACTACAAGGTAACCAAAAACGTTTTTGGAGTTCTAGAGCAGTGATAAACAAAGAGCAATACAGTGGACGGTACGTACTTTAAGGTTTCGAAGTAAGCTCCATCAGCATCCAATACCTTTTGCCAACGTTCCTGCAGCTGCACAATACCCTGGTGATAAAAGTCGGCAGTCTTCGAGGCAAAGAAGTCCGTGAGTGTGTTCCGCAGGTCCCCTCATTGGCGAAGGATCTCCCACGGAGGTGATTGTCGAGGGAATGAAACAGGTGGTAATGTTGGCTTAAAGACCGGTGAATATGGTGCATGGCAGTGTCTCCCAGCCAGGTTGCTGAAGGGTCTCCCGGATTCTCTTTGCCACATGTGGCTTGACATTGTCATGGAGGACCAGCACACCCTTGCGATTCACCAATGCCGGCTCCGGTCTCACCTGGTGGAAGGAGCTTGTAATGCAGCACTTGGTGACAAGTCAACCATACAGAGAGCATAACGTTTCGTGAGTTCAGAGGTGGTCTTGAGGTGTGAGGAACAGGGTCACGTGGCGACAACAAATGTCGTGTACGCTTGAGAGTGTCATAGAAGACCTACTTTTCGTCACCAGTGAGCAAACGATCAAATATGGGTGTGTTCAGGGCCTCGTCATCCAACACATGTCCACTGCGAGGTTCATCAGCAAGGCCCACACCAGCCGAACGGAATTTCTGGAACCAGTGCCTGGCGGTGCGTTCGTTCACGGCATTCTCACCAAATGTTTGGCATATGCGGTAGCTGACAGGCCCACTTTAAAGTCATACAACAAACACACGCGAACAAGCTTCTTCGATACCTCTATTTCTCTTTCATACTGGACGAGCTATGACTAGGTGTGTGAGCACCGTGCCTGTATTACTGAAGGTCGATGGTCAGACTAACTCCCGATCGCTTGGCAGCTACGTGCGTCATTTCGTTTCCTCTCTGAACGCATGATTAATGGGACGTCAAAAACGGCCAAAACTTTTCTGGTTACCTTGTAGACTGACCCATATAAAAATAAAGTTCACCAAGAAACAACTATTTGGTCAGCAAAGACAAAAACGTTAGCAGAGACATAAAAAAAAATAATACTAAGACAAAAATTTGAACTTAGTATTACTTGAAATCTTTTAGAAACTTACTTGTTTCTAGTTCATTTTTAGAAATATGTATACATGGCATAAACTGACTTGTGTATTTACTTCTATTCCGCATACCTGTATTTTCTTGAAAAGGAAGAAGTGATTCATGAAGTTAGTGTATAGTAAGAGGGTGAGTCAAATGAATACCTTAAATACTGTTATCGTGCAATTTATTATAAAGAATAAAGATAAAACGTCCTACATAGTTCCCCTGTCGTACAGTATAAGTGTTTCAGCGCTTGGGAAGCGCATAGATACCTCGAGAAAGAAATTCTGTTAGTGTTGTATGTAGCCACTCATGCTTCTTTACGTCAGACTTGAAAGACTTTCCCCCAAGAGCGTCTTTGAGCGGTCCAGAGACGAGAAAATCACTCGGCGTGAGGTCTCGTGAAAACTGCGGATGAGGAAGACATTCAAGAAACAGTTCTCTGATTGTTGACACGGTAATACGAGCCGTATAAAGGCAATCTTTGTCTTCTAGTAACAAGACATGCCAACTCATAGGTCCACGTCAGTTTAACTTTCAGGACGGAAATGGTTCTGTGAAAATCTACGTACATAGCAGTTTCACCCCTGGGTATGTAATCTTGTTCATTCCAGAAAAGTGTTAGCATAACCTTGCACGCCGATGGTTTTGTGGGATTTTTGCGGGCATTTGGAGAATAGCTATGCTCGTGCTCGCCATTCGTTACTAGTCTTCCTTGGTTTCCGTCTGGTGGTAGTAAACCTAGATGTGACTCCTGTTACAAGTCTCTTCTAGAAGGGTAATAGAGTCGTAGAAGTACCTCGCAGGCATCAATTTGAAGTCAGCTGGCGTGGCAACCACTTGGCCGAAACTATTGAACTGCAAGATATCATTGACATAGTGTGCTGAATCATGACTAATATTTACACAGGCTCCTGCTTCATCCACAGTGACGCATCGACTTTTCTTCACTATGATCTCCACAGCTACAATGACCTCTGGCGTCACTACACCGTACAAAAACATGGCCAAATCAATACAGTCTGAACGCTGAGGAAATGTTATTGGGTCGTAGTCAGGGGTATATAGGTGCGCTATTTCCTTTCATTCACATGGTATACAGAACATGCTACATCTGGACATCCTTCTTCTTTCTCTGTCTTTTCCCATCTACGTGGGGTCGACGTTTCTGATAAGTCTTCTCCACAAAGCCCTGCCCTGAACTACTACTGACAGACCTTTCTCCCAAAGATCCTTCTTAACCCTATCCATTCATTTCCTTCTTGGCCTCCCTGTCTCTATCTCTTGCCATCTACTTCCATTGCCATTATCCTTCTGACTACATAGTCATTTTTTCTCATTACATGTCCATACAATTGTTTTCTTGTATCTTCTTAAGTATCTCTTTAACCTTGTTTGTTCCTCTTACTCTCACATTTCTCACTCTCGTTATCCCACACATCCAGCCTAGCATTGTCATTTCGGGAATATCCAGTCTCTTCTTCTGTGCTTTGTTTATTGGCCATATCTCTATTCCATACATCATTGCTGCTCGCAGAGAACGCCACTTATTACCACGTTTTTATTAACTCGCTTTCTTGTCTGTTTGGTACAAATTTTGCAATCGATTTTAAACTAACTTCCCGATAAGCTAGAGACTCTAAACATAGCTCAGAACTGGATGACAATGTAATATTAACTTATGACATCTTGCATACAAAATGACGGACACAAAAAGTGCATTTTTCACACCGTTTTGAGCTAGGGAAATGAAATTTGGTATGAAGGTACATGACCACGAGTAGTACTAGGTTAAGCAAATATTACAAAATGTTGAAAAAGTTGCGATCTTGGATCCAAAATGGGCGCTAAACCCATTGTTGTATAGAATACACAGCCTAAACCGCTGGGGCTAGTGAAGTGAAATTTGGTATGAAGGGACATTATCACGAGTAGGGGACGAAAATATTACCAAATTTCTCCAAAGACGCCGTCTTGGATCCAACATGGCGGACACAAAAATTAATTTTCCACACCGTTTGAGCTAGAGATACGAAAATTGGCATAAAGGTGTATCATAACTAGTAGTTTAGGAAAATATTACATTATTTGGAAAAAGTCACCATCTTAGATTCAAAATGGCCACCCAAATATTGTCCACACCATTCGTGCTAGAGAAATGAAATTTTAAATGACATTTTTCAAACCACTGAATCTAGACAAACGAACTTCGGTATAAAGGTGTCTGACCAAGAGTTGGTTACAAAAAATGGGGAAAACCTCCTATATGGGGGCGCACTCCCCCCCCTCCCCCGGTTCGGGGGCATATTTGTACCATGGAGGCGCAGTTCCCCAGAAAGTCTGATTACGATAAAGGGGGGCACAGCTCCGCCCCCCTCCCCAAAGAAAAAACAAGCTGGGAGCTGCCCCTAGTGAAGCGAGTATATATATAACATCCCGATGAGCTAGAGACTTGAAACTTTAAACATAGCTCAGAACTGGCTGATTTGCTATATGTCTGTCATAATCTCATCAAGATGTTTAAAATCTATTGCAAAATTTCACACACACAAGACTAAAAAGAAGAAAGTAATTATTTAAATAAATAAAAATGTTTAATATACGACGTTTTTAAAACTGACTAAAAGGTATAAAATTTCTCCTAGCCTCATACAGATTTATATACTTGTAAGATTTAGAACGAGAAACGTGAGGTGCATGCAGTAGATACTAGTCAGGAGTATAGAGAGTAGCTGTCGTTGAGAAAACTCACACAACAGTTCATATCATTTGCAATGCAATAAAATTGTTAGTGACTTAGGTGAACTATTCATGCATCAATTGTTTGTTGCATGCGCCCCACGTTTTTCGTTCTAAATCTTACTTGTATATAAATCTGTATGGGGCTAGGAGAAATTATTTTATAGTTTTTAGTCCGTTTTAGAAACGTGGTATATTAAAAATTTTCACCTATTTTAATTTTCTTTCAATTTCGCCTGTTTCATTCTGTTTTATTTTCAAGTCCAAACCACCATTCCCAGTAACAGTTGAGCCTAAAGTTTTAAAACTTTTTCACTTCATTCTATCGTTCTTCTTGCAACACCACTTCATTAGTTTCTTCTCCGTTAAACTCAAGATACTAGGTTTCTTTTAATCTTTAGGCCTCTATTTTCCAGAGAATTCCTCCAACTCTATACTTTCAAGTTCTGCCCTATTACTATTGCATAGTACAATATCATCGGCAAACATCATACACCAGGGAGCTTCCTCTCTCACATCCGCGTTATAGCGTCCATGAGTACGTTGAAGAGGTACGAGCTTAAGGCTGAACCTTGGTGCAGAGATTTGGCGTGTTCCCTCACTACTTCTTACCTGAGTTCTAGCTCATGTATAGTTACATATCGTGGATTATCGTGGCATATTTGGCACTTTTCTCCCTCAAACATGTCCGTACATGCTTCATCTTGACATAAGCGCTAATAAACCGATCTGTTTTAACCTTTTCGGTCCGGAAACATTTTGTCATTTCGTAAGGTTTAGTTTGAATGACTGTAGCTCTGGTTGTAATTGGCACAAAGCAGTGAATGAGGGCTCTTTCTTTCGACAAGAACCAGTGAATAAACTGGCTAGTGTATCATGAGGCAACTTCTTCCACAACGGAGGAAAAGAGGGGAAACGTCCTATTGTAAATAATAATAAAAATATCCTGAATTCTAATGGTGCCGAACTTCGTAGGGAACTTTTCCTTTACAAGACCTACATCGTACGTGTATACGCTGGCGCAGTTTCGGGCAAGTTTTTTCAACAGAGCTTGTACTTGTACTTGAGTGACCATAGAAAAAAATGATGTAAGAATATATGGGATAAATCAGCAACAAGTAGGAGCAAAACCACCCAAACGGGAACTGGTGGGAAAAGGAAAGTTCAGCCTCAGTTAACCCTAATTGGACCCCTCTAAGGGAGTAATTATTTATGCAATGTGTAAATCCTATGCCACTCTACAAAATCTTCATGTTTGGTCAGTCAGACTCGGTGATGATGGCGATTTTTCAAACGGAAATATGAATCCACGATTTTGGGACCACTGTGACGTCAGTATACCATCCACAAACACAAATTCAGTATGCTGTACAATGTCCAACCATATTTGGCGTAGCAAAAATATTTTGGAAATTTTGTACGTTCCTAAGATACAACCCAAAAATTTCTAACGTGCTCGATCACGTTTTAAGTCTGGAAAGATTAATGGGTTGCTTCTGTCACAGGATTTTTAAGTTAAGCTATAATGAGGTTAATGGTTTTATGACGTCTGTCCTGTTACAAAACAAAGGGTGTTGTTTGTGGAAAAGAGTTCAGTGCTCCTGAAGAGTGTAATTGTACATGGGGTTAGGATTTTACATGACCCGAGAAGCATTTTGGAATATACATTACAAAAAACTGCATTCCGTTTCGTTTTTAACTGCATCAAAGATGTAATTGCACTGTAGCCGACCTAAACAAAACTATTTTACGTAAAAACTTATTTGCCGTAATGTCCGATACCTACAGACAATGTACACAAATGCTGTCCTGAGATGTTGGAAAATTGGATAACTTTGAGCGCGCATGTGCAAACGATTCAGTGGTTTAATGTGTATTCCACATCTAATTACAACTTAAGATGGTTTCCAAGTTTATTTTTTAAATTTGAATTTTGGGGTTCAGTTTTTTTAAATTGTATTTCTTCCCATTGTGTGCCTGATCTAGTCGTGGAGAGTCGGCCTCAGAAGTAATGCCGTTACGAAATTTCCTACTCCATTCGTAGACTTGCTGCAGAGAGAACATTCCATCACCATGCTGCAGTTTCATTCTGCGATGATTTTCGATGGGTTTGACTATATTTCCCTTCACTACTGACCTGTTCCATCTTAATTCAGGCAGTTCATGCCCTTTTTCGGAAAATGATGTCTAAACATGACATCTTTTTAAAAGGTGTACTAATTCTCATTCCTATCGTAACAAAACTGTTTGGCATAGGAATTCGGAAAAAATGGAGAAAAGCATTTTGACTGGTCTTCAGGGCAATACTAAAGAAGGTAAGATTATTGTAAATAAGCACCTAAAAATAAAATTGTGACAGATTTAGGATTTTTTCGGAAGAATCAGAATTCGTTGTATACACCTGTGGAAGAACTGTCCACAAAAAGATTCACCTGCTTTTGTTGTGTCCTTATGTAGCGGGTCAGCTTCGTGCTGCCATCTGTAGGTTACACTTCACACTCTCTCTTCTTATCACAACAACTTACAGGACAATCGAATAGTACTTCGATTTTGTGGGCCGCGGTGGTTCAATGGTTAGAGCGCTCACTTCTGGCGCTAGGGGTCGTCTGTTCAAATCCTGCTTGCGTCATGTGGGCTTTGTGGTGGATGAACATCGTGTGCGTGGGGTTTCTTGTTTCCTCCCATTTACCTCATTCCACCAATCATCCCATTATCATCCTTTCGGTCTGAGACAAAGTTGCCTAAAGACCTTAAAAATTCAGATTCAGTACTTCGGCTTTTTATAGCACTTTTAAGGTTTTAATTTGATTCACCCTGAAATTAAGGTGGAATGTATATTAAATATTTGTTGTACCGAAAGTCAAGTATAGCAATTAATACTGCTATGAATGTTGTCCGTGATATTAAGACTAAGTAAATTACTTTTAATATTCCAGATAAACGCCATGTCGAGGAGGATGTGAATGAGTTGCCCGAGGTTGATCAAAACACGAAGAAAAATTTAAGACAACGAGCTGCTTCACAAAAGACAAAGTAAAGTTAATCTCGAATAGTGAGAGAGGCTGTCTGTTGGCCTGTACGTGCAGATTCAGAGATGATTGTCTGAATCACTTGTGTATTTTCACAGTTCACTTTGCTCAGAATGAATTTCTTAGGAACTATAATAAAATAAGGTTTCGTGATTGGTGCACAGTTTAACTAGCTCATGGAAACTGCATTTATAAAATGTATTTTTTAAATATTGTACAAATATAAAAATCTCTACTTAATACAACGCAATTTTATAAATGCTATACAAGTTTGTATGTCATTTTGTAGGAGTGGTATTAGGCATTTTATAAGTTATGATTATGGAAAGGACTTTATATGACATCATACCTTGAAAAGAAAATTACGTAACAGATAGAGCTTTATAGCATTTTGTAATTTGATTTAGAGTATTAAGTGAATGAATTGACTTGCTGTGAAGCATGACACTGTTTCCCTAGAATGGTTTTGAGAACAGTTTTTTTAAAAAAGGAAATAACTGATGTATCTGCTTACCTCTCAGATTACAAAGTATATAGTCCACTAGCAAAAATTTTCAATTCAGGATATTTCATAGAGTTAGTTGATCGAAAGAGTACGGTGTTGAACCTTGCTGTGATTTTTGTATTCGTGAGAAAAAGACGGGTTCATTTTCATACTACGGAAAATTGAATACCGGAATTTTAATTTCTTTGTTTTTGTTTTGCATTTTAATTTCATCCAGTGAGTATCAAGTGAATTCATTCCATTTTGTAAAAACGTATTTTTCACCAAACTGCTTCACATCCATTTCCGTTATGTATAAAAGCAAACGATTCCAGAGAATCAGACTGTTATGCTAATAGAAAAATTCTTCGTTTTGTTCGTATATATTGTGTGTGTGTGTGTGTGTGTGTGCATATGCAGCCATGGCGTACACGAGTGATACGTATGTAGAGCACAGATTGTTTAGTGAAACAAGATTCCAGGTAAGCCATGATATTCTAGCAATACAGAGTGCAAGAAGGAAGCTTTTTTTAAGTGCCTCTTTGTTGTTTGTTTTTCCATGGGTGCTGTGCATCAAAATAATGTTGCAATTGTTAATTACCAGTGGTTAATTATAAGAGAAACTGGTTCAAATGGGTAAAGTAACAGGTGACGAAATAAGAAACTGAATTGAAACTAATGGTTCGGGTGTTCCCTAATATTAATTTAATAAGATATTGTAGGTATCTTTAATGATGCATTCAGAACTTGGGCCAAAATGAATGGTAAATTAATAAAGGATGGGTAATCAACTTCAGCTGCATCTTTGAGAAAAATAAATATTTAGAAATATTGTAAGGAACCAAAACATGATATTGTGGAAACGGGCAAAGATATGAATGGAAAGATGATCTAACAAAGACGAGTGTTAAGTGTGTTGATAGTTTGGGCTAGTGCATCGTAATGTTTGATCTCGATATACTGCTAAGCATAATATAACGAACGAATATGCAGAGAATGCATAACGAACTTTGGAAGTAGTCTTTTTTCCATGACAGGAAAGTAGTTTTCAGCTTTACTGCAAGGTATTGCTTTATATCATTAAAAGGACTTTTGTTTGATTTGTTGTTCCTGATGAAGTGCAGATGGTTTTTTTTTTCTTTGACACGTAAACACTTGATTTTATTTTGTTTTAGCGTTTTTGAAGTTCTTGCACAGATACACGAGAATGTTGGGATTTGAATTCAGATGTTTTGGTACCCATAGAGAGATGTGTGTGTATGTATGTATGTACGTGCGTGCTGTACAGTGTTATACTAGATTTTGTTTCCTCCCTCACTTTTCGCCACTGTCAAAAGAAAGAAACAAATACAGACTGACTCAAAGAGTGTTTTATTTCTTGAAATCCTAGTGCAGCGGGTCCAAAAAATTTTTTTTTTATTCAAGGGTTAGAGAAGTACATCAGAATAGAAAAAGATGTAAGTACATTGCAGGTAAATTGTATTTTGTTACACGTTTGAAAATATTACTTCTTAATCAGTTTCATCTAATACGTAAATTGGCTTGCTACTGTGTATTAAGAATTCGCAAATGCGGCAGTGATCCCGTGGAACTAACGAAAAACTCCAGTCGTGATAGGCGGCCGCTGGGATTGTTCCCAGGACCTTCCAATTGCTAAGCCCACGACCCCTTGGTTAGCTAGAACTATGTCCACTTGAATTTATGGCCTTTTCAGGCATCTGACACAGCTCGGATCGAGCTGTGTTCGCCATACCAAGTCACTGTTGTAAAGTATGTTGGGAATTGAATGCTGTATTATGCATAAGCCTACGTTCTTATTGAAAAAAAAGTAGAATGCATTCTTTGACTGCGGATGGGTACTAGGGGAAGCATACAGATTTGTCTGCTGTTGGCCCACTGCTGATGCCCTGGATCCTCTCATTGAATTGCATTTATTTTAAGGCCTTTAGGCAAGTATGGCTCAGGCCGTATGGATGATCATTGGATGAATTGGTGGAATGATAAAGTGGGAGGAAACGGGAGCACCCCGAGAAAACCCACGCACACTGTGTTTGTTCACCACAAGAGCCCACATGGCATGAACAGGGATCGATCCGACCACCTCTGGCACTAGAGGTGAGCGCTCTACCAACTGAGCCACCGCGGCTCCAGGATCCCCTCAGTTTCACCAGGTGAATACCGATATAATATCTAGACAGTCCCAGGTCGCTTGCTAGCTTTATTCCTCCCCTCGGAAGAGTGCTCGCCGAAGGATGTCAGATCTAGATTGGAAACACTTTTACTTGACATTAGAAAGAGAGCACCATGGAAAAACTGAAGAAAGGTGCGATATATTGTTGTAGTATGTTAACATAATAGATCAGCTTACGATAAAGTGTTTGGATATAGGAAGCACAATTGTGAGTAGGGTGCAAAGGAATACACATCATTTCGGAAAGGATGATTTCGCAGTTTGAGTATTACCTATGACCAAAATGTTAATCCATTTACATGTTGCTGTCTTGCCCCTCACTGTATTGATTGATGCATTTATATGTAATGTTAATTTTGTGATACAAGACTAATAATAATCGAATAGAGTTCAAAAGCGGCAAAGTTTTCGGAAGAGCAGTGTAAATTCATTTATTAGAGACTGGCTTTTCATGTCACTATTTCTTTTAATAAACGGAAGTGTGATATTAAAGTCTGCCATCTTTTCTCTTTGGTGGGGGTGGCGGTGATATTCCTCAGAAGAATGTGACCGTCTTGAAACTGTTGGAAAATAAACCACGTTGTGTCTGTAATATGTTGTTACGAAGAACGTACACCGGCCTGGTAGTCGTGTGGTTTGGGGCGCTAAGTCTGCGCCTTGAAGGTCCAGAGTTCGAATCCCGGCTGGGGCATGAATGTGACTTTTAACTAGCATCGTATTCATAATCGTCTCTCAAGTTACTAAAATGTCCCATACAAATTAAAGTTTAGTAAGTTTTACGAAGAACGTAGAATACTGTTAGCACTAATAAATGTTAACAATTTTGTAAATTTATAGTAATTATACCTCTCCGGCCACGAAAGCTAGAAAAAGCTACAATGGAAGTCGTTGGCCTGACTACGCAGCACATCATTAAGCCAAAGTCGTCTGGTAAACACACCTGATTTGGGCTGTATCGTCGTAGATTTTAGTTCAAAATTATTCTTAGCAGTTTTGATGACGACATTTGAAAGTTCTCAATCCACAATTGAAAAGAACGAACTTAGTTCGGTCCAAACATTTGAAAATTCCGAAGGGAAGCCATTTTTTGATTTGACATACTAAGAAGCGAAGAATCGCTTACGTTTTTGGTTATGCAGAAGGACTTCAATTATTTTTGGTAAGTAGAGTTTATCCTGCAAGTATATTTCCGTAGGAAGAAACTTTTCAATTTTTTTAGCTTGGTTAGTAGAAACTATATTTTTTTCTTTGCGTAGCGTTACTTGAACTGTATTGTTATCAGTGTTGGGTGCGCTCACATTTTAAAGCATAAGTTTGAGCGTGGGTTTCTTTCAAAGATAAAGGGAGTTTTGAGCTTGAAAGTCACGCTCACTCAGTAAAAGTTTGCGCTGGGAGAAGTTGTTACATTTTGATTTGAGTAGAACTGACTTTCTAGTTTAGTGGGTTGATGTACTTTCCTGCATGGTTCTGGTATGGGTTCTCCGAGAAGTGGGAAGGAAAATGTAAACCTTTTTCTTTAATCTGGATAAGTAATTCCTTGTTGGAGCAAACAACCAGGGATGCAGTTTGCTCTTTAAGGCTATCAAATATGCCCAACACTTTATTACAAAGTTAACTACAGAAATTCCATGACGTAATTAATACTATATATGATGTTCATTGCATTAGCCTACAATGAGACTAAAGGCTAATTTTTGAACTATGAAAAGTAAAGATTGACGATATAACTTTTTGTTATTTAGATGGGTTTCTTGGAGTGCCTACATAAGCCATAAACGAATTGTTCGATCTTAAAGAACAAATTGCAAGCATTAATGCTATGATTTATCCTTTACATCCTCTAAAGGACATTGAAATAGTTATGAAGGGTGAGTTTCTATAAGCATGTTGAAATTTAATGGTGGTGGTAATAAGTTTTACTATGTCAGAATGTAGCCAAATATCTCCAGTTTTCAAAATTAGTTTTATACACACTCTTATGTTAAATAGGGAAATTATTCAAGTTTTGAAATTGTGGAAGTTTCTTGCAAGCTTATGTTCAGACTTTCGCAAGCTGTGTCAGAATTTTATGTGGATAGGAAAACTGTTTTTGTTTTTGCTATTATTATATATAAAAATGTTTTGTTGCCAAATCAAATTTAGTGGAAGTTACTAAGAATGTAGAATTTTTCATATATTTGGCAACAATGCAACACTTCTTCCATATGAGGGAGTCAGTTCACTCATACCTCTAGTACAGACAATTCTTTATTTTCATTCATGTAATAAAGCTTTTTTAATTCACTAACTAACCAACCAACAACTAACATTTATGTTTGCTCGGTGCAACACTTCTTGAGTCTTTAAGCACATAAAAAAGTAAGCAGCAGCTCAGTCGGGGGAATGTGCACATGTGCTGCCAGTAGGCTTCAGCAGCGGGCTCTATTTAAATCTATGCGGGCTCGAACTCGTTTCACCGAGACCTTCTCAACTATATCTCAACCACCTGTGTAGCCCTGCTAGTTCCTTAGTTTAAAGTTACTAGGAGGAATGGATACCCCTACATCTCGGGACCCACTCATCACCCACTGGATGATTTGTACGAGTTTGAATTCATCTTACTGATATCTTTCCAACGATACCTCCACCTTCGTAGCCCTAGTAGTTACTGGGTAGAAAAGGTCCCCCCCCCCCCCCCCCTATCTCGGGACCCTGGGTGATCAATATGGTTTGAACTAGTGATGGCCATTTTCTAAAAAGTGTTTTTCGATTTTCGAAAAAAAAGTTTTTTTGAAAAATATTCGCATCGTCTTTTTCGTTTTCGAAAAATTCTTTTTTTCGATAAATTGTTGCCATCCCTATTATAAAGCTCTTATAAGTTACAACAGAAAGCAGTCCATTAAATTCGTTTTTATCAGGTGCGTAAATATGAAACCGGAATTTATGTACAGAAAAGACACAGTGATTAGATGACAATGCTAAGAACTATTTTATTCGAAGTATTGACCATCGCTAGCGATACATTTCTGCCACCGTTCCGGCATTGTGTGGATGCCAGAAAAAAAAACAAAAAAAAAAAAAACTGCTTCTTGTGCTGCAAACCAGTCATCAAGCCATTTTCGTAAGATGTGAAGCGCTGGTCAGCAAGTGTGTGTCACATGGATGCAAATAAGTGAAAATCGGAAGGCGCCAAGTCTGGTGAGTAAGCCGCATGCGGAAAGATTTATCAGCCAAACGTCGCAATCGCTTCCTTGACCGGTTTTGTTGTGTGGGAGGGTGCATTATCGTGAAGCACAATCACTTTATGTTGTCTTTAGTCATATTCTGGTCGTTTTTCACGCAAAGCTTGATACAAATCGAATCATTTGTTGTTGGTAACGTTGGGTATTAACGGTTTCGCCAGGTTTCAGCAGTTCATAAAAGATCACTACCTTCTGATTCCACCAAACACAAAGCATTGTCTTACGTCCATAGCGATTTGTTTTTGCAGTCCATGTCGCCGGTTCCTGGAGTTACCCATGATCTTTTACGCTTAGGATTCTCGAAATAGATCCACTTTTCGTCACCAGTCACAATTCGATGGAGAAATGATTTCCTTTTGTACCTGGCGAGCAGAATTTCGCAAGTGCTTTTTCGGTTTTCCTGCTGTCGTTCAGTCAATGCATGTTTTCCCACCTTCTGAATCTTGTCCATGGCTTTTAAACGTATGGAAACTGCTTCTCGTGTCACATTTAATTGATCCGCTAGTTGTTGTTTCGTTTGAGCGTCATCCTCATCCAACAAAGCTTGCAATTCGCAATTGTGCAAACTTTTTCGGTGGTCTTCCACGTTGTTCGTTTCTCACGTCAAAATCGACACTTTTAATTTTTTTTAACCACTCATAGCACTGTGACTTACCAAGAGCATGATCACCGTGAGCTTTGACAAGCATGCGATGCGGTTCTGCAACAGTTTTCTTCAAATGGTAACAAAAAATCAATGCTGTCCGCACATCGTAGTTTGTAGGTACAAATTGCGCCATATACAACGCTATTAAACACTACTCGATGACATGAAACTTGTCTGGCTGTGAGTTGCAAATCATTATCAGCAGTCAAAACAAGCAAGTGGCGCCAAGGACGCAGTTTTACGGTAACCACAGTGACAGCTAACGCCGTCTATGCACAAATTCCGGTTTTATATTTACACACCTGGTATATAATAATAGTTTTATTGTTTTTTTCTACATTTGCACGTTTAGGGTGTTTCATACTCTCCCCTTTGTCCGATTTTCTTTCCAAACGAACTTGGCCTGTAATTTGAACCAATTGCCGGCAGGGTCATTTGTGTGGATTTTAACAGCTAACGGCCGATTGTGACGGACCGAAGTCCAAAGTTACTTGAGTGGCCCATATAAAAATAAAGTTTTTGAAGCAATAAACAATCTGTGAAAGTTTGATCCGAGTCTGTTCACGCGTTCGGCAGTTATCGTGAAACACACACAACACAAATGCCGAGCCTCACTTCGCTCGATCAGTTACTAGTATTAAAGTTAATGTAAAGCAACGATCTCCAACAAAAGATAACCGCATTACCTCCGCATATGTCTAATGTATTTTGTCGTTGCACGAAATTTCAGTGCTGCTGCTAGAAATTGAAGTCTAGAGAATTCTAACTTTCAGGAAAGAAAGTTCATAACCAGTTCAAGAGTTCGATCAATATCGATTTTTAATTTTGTTTTTTGTTGAAAGAACTTCATTGTCACACATTTTGATATTCACAACAACAATCAAACGATTTCAACAACGAAGAAAAACGAAAAAAAAAATCGGCATTTATAGAACTCTTGAATTGGTTATGAACTTTGTTCCCTCAAAGTTAGAACTTTCTAGGCTTGAATTTATGGAAGCAGCATTGAAATTTCATGCAACGATAAAAATACATTAGACGTATATGGAGGTAGTGCTGCCATCTTTTGTTGGAGATCGTTGCTTTACATTAACCTTAAGGTTCTTCGAACAGTAGACCTCGCGATAAACCTGTCAAAGTTTCATTTGGATTCGCCAGTATGCACGTTTAGAACACCCCCGTTTTCATTTTCTGGCTACACTCATGTCCGATTTACCCCCACCCCCTCGGAACCAATAGCCCGAAATCACCGAAGTATGTTTGCACATTTATGAAGCTCTTGTAACAGAAAAGAGTCCATTAAATTCGTTTTTCATTGTTGTTTTCTTCATTTTTCTACATTTTTGCTATTTTAAGGTTTCACCCCATGTTCGGATTTTCTTCCCCAACGAACATTTGAACCAATAAACAATCTGTGGAAGTTCCATTTGAATCGGTTCACGCATTCGGCAGTTTTCGCGACTTGCGAGAGAAAGAGACAGAGACAGAAAACAAATGCCAAACGTCTCGATTAGATCTTCGCTATGCTGGTGAAGAGTTAATGTAAAAATAAAATTAGAGTTTACGAAATAATAAGGTCTAGAAAAATAAACAAACAAACCATTCTTCCAGTGATACATCTATTGCAAGCTGTAACATTTTATCTCTTAGCTTTGTTTCTTTGGCTGCACTATATGTGGATTTTCTTCAATATCTTTTAATACTTGCTGTCGGGATAACACCTATGTGGCGTGCTCTTAAGTGATACCACAAACCAGTCGTTGTACCTCTGTTGTGGATTAATATGTCGCAGTAATTGCACTTTGAACTGCCCTTGTCACGAGTAAAGTGTTCCAATATGTTTGATTTGCCCATGGTCAGCGGTAAATGAGAACGATATAGGTTTCACGAGACCGAGTTCACAATCACATTGAGACAAACAGATTTCGGAGAATAGCCGAATTCTTTTAAGCCGTAACCAATGTACGTACATATTGAACGTATTTCGGGACTTTCCCTAAGTTCAATCCTTCTTTCATATTTCTCATAAACAGCACGTGTATAAGAAAAAACTGTAACATTAATTAATACCCAATGCGGCTACTGCGACTGACTGTTAAATAAGCAAATCTGCTGACATTCAGCATCAGCCTACACAGAACTAGAGCTATTTTTTATATCTATAAATACGTAGAAACATTAGTTATATCAAAGTACCATAAGTTACATTAACTGCATTAAAATAAATATTCGTGGATTTTTTTTTTCGTCAAAAGTTCTTTTCCTTTTTCGTCTTTCGAACAATTTCTAGTTTTTCCTGTATTCTTTTTTTTTTTAATTTTCGTCTTAGAAATGTTTCATTTTTCTTCTTTCGATTTTTTCGAAAAAAAAAAAATAATTTTTCGTCTTTTGAAAAAAATATATCGTTTTTTCGAAAAAAAAAAAAATTCGCGTCATCTTTTTGGTTTTCGAAAAAGACTTTTTCGAATAATTGTGGCCATCCCTAGTTTGAACTGATCTCGTGAATGTTTCTTTCAACAACACCCCAGCTATCTTTGTAGTTCCTGAGTTGAAAGTTGTCGACAGACGGACATAGCAATTGTAGAAAGCATTCCAGCTCTAAAAGTAGTTATTTTCCACGTTTCGGGATTTTCTGCAAGGTTTCTAAACATTTGCTATTCTTAAACACAGCCAGTGAATTGCATATATTTTAGATCTATTTCAGTTTGTGAAAGATCAGAGGAAATAGCGACTTTATTTAAGTTTCAAGAATTTCTTTTAGTTTTTACAGGTATTAGAAAGGATGTATTCAGTCTTTGAACTGGAAACTGATTCTTGTAGAATCGTTTTAAGTTGTGATATATATATAAGTGCAGTAAATATGAAAAATATGTTAGTTTGGAGATTTCGCATATTTTTACAAGTTTTCTCTTCGAGGAAAATAATTTGATAAAGGAAAAAAAAACAACAAAAAAACAATGAATGTAGACTCGAGAACAGTTTTAATTTTCAGATATATTTTTAAATAGAAAAGTTCTTTTAAGTTTCAAAATTCGTAATTTCTGGGTAGGTTTTGTTTCAGAAAATTTTATTCTTGAGAAAAGTATTGGAATTTTGCGTAATTATAGAACAGTTTAAATTCTTAATGTATAGAGGTAGATAATAAAGTGGTTGAAGGTTGACATTTAGGAAATTGCGGGCTTATTTTCACGATTTCAAATTAAACACGTGACTATTTGAAGACTTACAATTTGATATAGATTCCAACATATTTTAAATTTGGCCACTATGGTCTAGGAGCCTGTTGTTACACACAGTCAAGCAAAAGAAAATAGGGCTGCTGTAAATATATAAGCAATGAGTTCTTTGATTTCGTTGGTGGTCGATGGAGTATTCGAAACTGCATTGAGGTCTTTCAATGCGGAAGAAAAGCTGTGAAACAGTTTACTACTGTCAAATTGTCATGTGTGCGGTCCACTCGAACAAGTTGTTAAAATGCCTGAGATTCGCTGAACTAGGTGGTAAAATTTACGGAGTTTTGTAAGTTACGACGACGAGAGGATTTTATTAAGTAAAAGTATTGTAGAAAATTTGGTAATGATGTAGAGCTACGAAACAACAATATCTTGACAAACAAATTTTTCGATTACCATAAGTCACTTGTTTGCTTTTGCTACTTTTTTATTACTTTAATTTCATCTATTTTTCCCTTTGTGTTCTTATTAGGACGCACCGGAGCTCAAGAGTGGTGAGAAGCTAACTTTTCTTCGTTGGCAGCAATAGTTGTTGTTCTGGTGTAAAGAGAGCACTCCTAATTTCTTATAGCACTCTCAAACTAACTGTTGGCCTTGATGTAGCAATCATTAATGCTCTAAACAAAAAGACCACGATTTTCTCTGAGCTCTACTACCCTTAACTGCAGTGGAACAGTTACCGATTTACCATTGTACATCCAAATTTTCATCTTTAATTTGTTTGATAGGTACCCCCCAAAAAAATGTTCTTCAGACGGGATTCAACAAACGTCTTGTGTGCTAATAATCAGTAGCATCTCTTTCGGAAACATTTTTCTTGACTTTTTCATCCATGACAACCCCAGACACGCAATTCACAAGATCGTCAGTCGTATCAATAAATACGTTTCCTTGCTAGCTCAGCGTATCTGTTAGTTTTCCAACATTTAATTCTTGATGCTGTAAGAATGTATTGGAACTTTCAATGTACCTATAGTTGTACAAGGTAGCCGAAACGTTCTTGCCGTTACTGATAGTCCGAAACAGAAAGATATACAGAATATGTCACTTACCGTAAGCCCACAAAGTAATCTCCATCGGGATCCAGTACGTTTCGCCAGCGTTCGTGCAACTGCGCACTACCCTGGCGTAAAACTTGCGGGTGTTGGATGCAAAGAAGGTCGTGAGTGTCTGCCTCATTGGCGAAGAATTTCCCATGAAGGCCAAAGGAATGGAAGAGGTGATAAGCTTATGGTGAAAGGTCCGGGGAAGTTCCCTGGATGGCATAGTGTCTCCAAGTCAAGTTGCTGTATGGTATCCCTGGGCACAAGCGACACATGAGGCCTGGCATTGTCGGCAAGGAATAGTACACCGTTATGATTCACCAATGTTTGTTCTTTCTGCTGCGCACATTGTAACTGCTGCGAGTACAGGTCCGCAGTGTTGGTTTGGCTCGGCGGTAGGAGCTCGTAGTGCACCGCGTTCGTGACTTATTCACCGGATAAGAGCATAATCTTGCGTGGGTGTTAAGTTGGTTTTGTGGTGTGAAGTACAGGATCATGTGGTGTCAACCAATGTCTGGCATGCTAGGGAGTCTCATAGAGGACCCACTTTTCGTCACTGGTGAGCACTCGATCGAATATGGATATGTTGCATAGCCGCGAAGGCAACGACAAACAACGACAAACGTACGGCGGCCAAAATTAGTTTTTTTTTTTTCAAATTTTCGCGGAAACCGTGTCACATCGAATCGAAAAAAGTTTAAAATAAAGTTTGTTAAGCATGAAATTATCTCTCTTTTTTTTTTTTAACTACCAGTTTTTTTCATTTGAACAATTCTAAAGCCACAAAATGACATCAAACGAAAACAACAACTTTTTCCTTTAGAATCCGAAATCCTCTTATCGGTTATATTTTTTTTTCAAAGCATGGGACTTTGTATATAGAAAGAACTTCGCTACTCAAGTAACATGAAAAGTCCCCACAAATCAAAGCTGTTCTACGGCTGCCAAAATTATTTTTTTTTACTTTTCGCGGAAACTAAGCGTCACATCGGAAAAAGTTTCATTTTGAAGTTTGTTCAAGATAAAATTGTGGATTTGTTGTAATTACTTTTTTGTCATTTGATGAATCCTATTTCTTCACAGTAATGCTCTGCTCAAGTTTCTAAATACATCATTTTCTGCTCAGAAAACAGTACTTTGCACATAACCTTTGGGTGTTTCTTATCAAATAAATTAAAATTTAAGTGAGTGTTACTTGAAATTTTATGATATTCAATTCTTAGTGCTTACATTTTGTGTAGTGATGTTATCATTTATGTTATTTCTTCAGAAAATTTGCGTAATCAATTTAGGAAAAACTTGGGAGCAGTTTTTGTCGTTGGCGTTAAATTCTACCTTCATTATTTTAAAAATCCAAATTGAATATAGCATATTATGACAATGAGTTTAGGTTTTGTGCCATTTCGTGGCTTCTGATTAATCAAAAGTGGTCTTAACAAAGTTTTTTAATTTTGTTATGAAAAAACTAATTAAAAACACTTTATGAACTGCGGCATAGTTTCCGCGAAAAGTAAAATAAAAAAAAAAAATGGCCGCCATTTTGCCAAGTGGCGTAGCACCACTTTGATTTATGGGAACTTTTCATATGTTACTTGGGTGGCCAAGTACTTCCTATATACCAAGTCCTATCCTTTTAAGAATTTATTTAACCGACCTAAGGATTTCGGCTTCTAAGAAACAAATAGTTTTCGTTTGATGTTATTTTGTGGCTTTAGATTGGTTAAATTGAAAAACTGGTAGTTACAACAAAGATTGATAATTTCATGCTGAACAAACTTCATTTGAAACTTTTTTCGATGTGACGCTTCGTTTCCGCGAAATTTAAAAAAACAAAACAATTTTGGCCACCATTTTCCAAGATGGCGGCCGTAGCACATTTTTTCCCGATGACTTTTAGCATATTTCTTGGGTAGCTAAAAACTACTTATATACGAAGTTTTATGCTTTATGAGTTTTTAAAGGTATTTTTCTTAAAATGGCTGCACTATCAGAGCGTCAACCCTAAAGGCTTTATTCGGCTCCGTACAAAGCACCTTGAAGTCATAAAATAGACAACCCGCGAACGAGCTGCTTCGACACTCCATTTGACTTCACCACTACTCGAGCTATAACTACTGTGAGCGCACAAAGCGCCTGTATTGGTCACGGTCCATGTATTTACTCCTACCGCGATCGCTTTTTCAGCACCCGAGGCACCATTCCGTATCAGTGATTACGACTTCCCGTGCAACGGCAAGAACTTCTTTGGTTACCTTGTAGAAAGTATTGATCTCATATTTTTACATTATATAAACACACTTTGGAGTGCAAGTTATTAGCTTTAATTTGAGCTATCTAGAGCCGTTCTGTGTTACAGATGAAATTTACGACAAAAAATGT
The DNA here is from genome assembly GCA_022664845.1 of Lepisma saccharinum. NCBI lineage: Eukaryota > Metazoa > Arthropoda > Insecta > Zygentoma > Lepismatidae > Lepisma > Lepisma saccharinum. The sequence continues at coordinate 85,660 of JAGDQP010001186.1, read as the reverse complement.
TGGCCCAAGTAGCAGGACACACCCACCCACAGCACGCGTTTCGGAAGTGGCAACAAGCATTTCTTTGCTCTTCTGTGTACCAATTAACCAATAAAAGAAACTGCAAAGAATGAAATTATTATTGTTAAAAATTTTGGTTAACGCATTCTCACTAGGCCAGGAAGTGGACGGCCGAAATTTGCATTTTTTTTTTTTTACATGTAAATTGCATAGTTTTTTACCGGACGGATGTACAAAGAACGGTATGTTTAATCTAATGGCTTGAGATGCAGGCTTTTTCTTAAAAGTTACAAATGATTAAATGAATGTTAGTATATCTTTGTCATTGTTGGTAATGGACTGGCACAAGGGAAGTTGAGGAAGAAAACTGACTATAACTAGTTTATACACAAATTTCTTAAGTGATCTGCCATTTTCCTTCGATAATAGAAGATCGTACGTTTCAGACACAGCGTTATGAAATAAACAACTATATCGCATGGTTTCTTCCGATAGTTGCAACGCCATATTCGGTTTCCTTGTGGGCTCAATGAAGCGAAATTATAGAATAACCCTTTTCCCACTACGCTCCTCAGATTATTTTATGCTTCCATATTTCGCTTAGTGAAACTGCAAGCATTATCTGGGAATAGGTGAAAGGTGCATGGAAATTAAGGAAATTATTCAACCTTACACTACACGACCTACACAAATCCTGACACAACATTCTTGCAACAAAGATCGGTAATCCATGATGTAATATGAAAGGAAACTGAACGTTAGCTGCAAGATCTTAAAGAAAAACATAATTTAATAATTCACATTATCTTTATATATACAAAAGTCAAATGTACATGGTGTTCAATTTAAAAGAGGACTAATCATATAAACCTCATAGAACACTACTTTCTGCGCCCTTCCTCACCAAGGGTTTAAACGGTTCACCGACTTATTGCATGCGATAACAACTGTAAACAATGGTGGGGTGACAGATTGCAACATGAGCGATTGTCGTTCAAAGAACAAACTGAGTCTCGTCTAAATACAATAAAGTATTCTAGATTTTGTCAAAACAACTTCGATATAAAGGTTTTCCAATCAAAACTTCGATATATAGTGCGGTGCCAAGCCAAGCAAGTATGAAAATTCGAAATATCGAGGTCTTCCTGACCAGTCCTTCGCTATATAGAGGTAAAAATATACATGGGAGTGATAGCAGGTTCATGGGGAATGGAAGAACTTCGATTTATCAAGGTTTGATATATCGACGTTCCACTGTACTAACCCTTTATTTGTCCCAAGTTTTACTTTTATATATTACCCATTCTCTTCTCGTTTCATTATTTAATGTTCTATTTTAATATTCCTTCCTTCTTATTATCCCTCCAGGAAGCCGCTTTATGATTCTTGTTCATTTATCTCACCCTTCCCGACCGTCATCCGTCGGTGCTCTCTCGAGCTCCTTTAGTAATTATCTCGCCTTCATGACGTGGCTACACTGGTACCTAGATTTCAGTATGACAGCCAGCTCTTTTCAGTTCTTTTCCATGATCGTGCCTTATCGGCGACAATTACCCACTTGTTTGTGAGCGATATTTGTGCATCTGCTACAATGCCCTGTACACGCAAACAACCTCTTTTTCTACCTTATTTCATAGACATGTCAAAGATAAACGAACGAATAAGACAAACTATGCGATTATGCCTGTGTCCCAGGCTTCCAGTTGTGTCAGTTGGTTTATGATGAACGTTTTTGAGCATTATACTCGTTCTTTTCAATATAGTCTAGTGCTTGAAACGTTGGTAATCGTAATTAATGAACATGGGTGGAAGCCTGGGAGCGTTTCGTTCAGTCTATTTGCCGTGATATCATTTACCAACAAGCGTTGTCTTGCATCTTGTGATATGTGAACGTAGATGTTCAGAAATGTATCGAACTGGATCGCTGGATTTCGAGTCTTAATATTATAAAAATGGCTTTATTTGAGTGGGTGTGATTCACCATAGGTTTTTCTACCACCCAACCCTTACCAAGAAGAATACAAAAGTATAAATACAATACTTCAAAATTTGACGAAACATAATAAGAGAAATAATTAAGTTACAAATAATAAAAAAAGATAAAATATAAGTTAAATAATGTTGATTAAACAAAGAGAAAACAACAAAACATCTATACCAGTTATAACCAAAGATTGTTTTAATGAGGATTAAAGGAACATGTTGAAAAGTAATTGTAGGAAAACTTGAGCGAAATTTTAATTGATTGAAACGTTACAATATCTCATGTTATTCTGTATGTGTACTTTAGTCTGAATGTCTAGGATTTCGTCCCTGAGAAATTGCGAGAAACGACGCAAAAAAGTTAGAATAGAAATTTATTCGTTTGTGTAGTACATGCAGCTCGTGACCTGTGATACGAAGACTCGTCAATGCCTCTGTACATGAGACAGGATATTTAATTTTAAATGTTACGTAAATTAACATCACTATAAATTATTACGTAAGTCCTCATTCAAATAATCATTAACAGTATAGTAAATCAAACTAGAAAGCTCAGATTTAAATTTATTTATATTTTTAATACATTTTAGTTAATTCGATAGTTGATTGTACAATTTGGCACAAAAGGAGTAAACACTAGAATGAGTAGTTGCAAAATTTTGTCTTTCTGGGAAAATGTTTCTATTTTGCCTGGTATGGTAATTGTTTGTTTGTCGTGTAAGTAAATAGGTGACTATTTTTCTCTGTAAATATTACGTCTTTTAAATATATAGGCACGGAACTGTTAGCATTTTTTGATACGTAAACACATCTTTACATGATGACCTGGAGCCCATGTTAAAAATAATTTGAACAACATTTTGTAAAAAAAAAAAAAAAAAAAAAAAAAAAAAAAAAAAAAAAAAGTATTTAGCCGCCGGTAGGCCGACGACTCGAACGTCCCGGGTTCGAGTCCCGGAAGGGGAATGGGTGTGGATTTTAATGGCTAAAGGGCGAATCCTGACGGACCGAAGTCCAAAGTTACTAGACTGACCCATGTAAAAATAAAGTTTACCAAAGTTTACAAAAAGTATTTACACCAACATGTGATGCACCCCAAAATATTATTCCAAAGCTAATAAGAGCATAGAATTTTGTGTAATATAATGAGATCAGTGTTTGTCGGGAGACTGTACCTTGTAATTTATACATGATGAAGCATACACCATTAAGTTTTCTTGATTAAGTTCGAGAATGTGATGATTCCATTTTAACTTTTCGTTTATAGTTACACCTAACAATTTACTTTCAAATATGTATTCCAATATTTATTATTATGGGTGGGAACTTAAACGGTCGGTGAGAAAGATTAAAATAGAGGATTTTTAATTTATCCAGTGCTCGAAGTGGGTTAGGAAAGGCAAGGGAACGGTTGCAGAAGTGGGCTAGAAAGTTAAGGGTAGGCCTGCACCTAGTGGCGGCGGTTGACTATTGGAAGTAAAGGCAATGAGCTCCCATTAATAAAGAAAGCGATACGCCAAATCCAAATTGAAAAAGGTATGGACACGGTGTGGCCCCTCGTGCCCCACTTCGAGCACTGAATTTACCTTCATTTATGTTCAGACTGTTTATTGAAGCTCACTCTATTAATCTCGCAGTCACTTATTTTAAGTTACTTTCTGCTTCCTGATGAGTGTTTCCAGTTACTAAAACCTGTACATCATCACAGTACAAATGCATTTTCTGAATCTATGAACTGACACAAATAATTGATATCTTGTTTCCGTTATTTGTAATATCGAAGTTTGTTTGCCTAATCTCTCTTTAAATGCGTTTAATTCAGTTAAAATTTTCTTATTGTGCGGTTTCTAATCAGTGTGTCCTTATGGTTATGATTCGTGAATATTATGGTATAATTATTGTTTATGGGTGAAGTCTCACGTTAGTTTTTCACTGATAGGCGTAATTTGGTTTGAATCCAATTCCAAGATATTTCTCATTATAATTTTGAGTGCCAATAATGGAAACTACTTTTTCAATTATTGTAGTTACTGGGGTAAATTAACTTATTGTACATAATGCATATGCAAAAACCTTACAGTATTATATGTGGCAAGTTTGCGAGTGTTTCTTTCGTTTGGGATTCAATGAAAAATCATCGATGGAGGCATTATGAGTAAAGAGATCTCTTGCCATGAGCACCTCTGGAATATTTTTCGAAAAGACGTTTGTGTAAGTATACGCTTGGAATAAGGAGATCGTTAACTTGGCGCATCCCAAAACAACTTTATTTCGTTCTTAGTTATATGGAAAAAAATAGAATTAAAAGGTGATTTCGGACATCGCAGTTGTTATAAGACAGGTGTGGTTGCAGATTTTTTATCTAAATAAGAAGAAATAAAATAAAAGATTGATATTTGAACGAATTCACATAGACATAGTAAACAAGTTTAAGAACAATTCGTGTGGGAGAACAACATGTTAATCCATGAGGAGAAAACTCGAGCAAAGATACACTAATTGGGTGCTTTTGTTTGCGGCAGAATGTGAGGGAATACATTTTGTTTACTCGTGTGTCATAACGAGCTGAAAAGTAGGGTAACATCCAAAATATGTATTACAGAGCTATAAATTAGAGCAACAATGAAAAGGTTTATGCGCAACCCTGGAAACAACACTAACCAGGAAAGTGACAAACCTCTCGTTGCGAAAATAACGAACAATAGTATAAAGATCAAGAAAGTTTAGCTACTTCTGTTGAAGAAATAATTCTGGTTCTAGCCAAGTTCTTGCAGACTATTAGTTGATATCAATGTAAGAATGACTGTGTAGCAAGTTTTTCTCATAATTTTTCTCTGTATAGTGTTAATATTACGGTTCATGATGTTACATTACCGCTTGATCAGCTTCTTTTCTTACTTCCCTTAATCTGCTCCATCTAATGTTGCTGATATGCGGTCGTTACTTAAACACACACAAATATTCGTCTCAGGGTCGCTCTATAGGGTTCTAATTGATACTTTTAATGAGCAATCTAACTAATAAAACATGCTTTAAGTCTACTCCGTAGTATGGGCTACACCTGACAAAATAGTAGCTGTTAAGGTTGCCACCTTTTCATGAATAAATTACGGGACGCTCGGCAAAATATACGGGACAAATCTGAAATAACCTAAAATCAAAGTAACTAGTAAGGTCCTGTACTAGTATATGACTACACGCACAATTTGAAAACGTCCATAATAATCAAGAACACACAAATAACGTCTTGCTTGCGTCCATAATAATATTCACACTGCAAAATCACTGTGGGGGAAAAAAAATAATGGATATTTCAATTTTCTAAACACAGTTGGCGTAGTATCTGTACTGCAAAGAAAAGAAATGACTTAATTTTAACACATTCTCTGTGTTCCTGGGCGACTATCATTTTCGTGTTGAATCAACACAACAAACAGTGTTAATTTCGGTGACTCAACACAATGGATGCGTTGTCAATTCTGATTCAACATAATGAAGAGTGTTATGCTTCCACTATCACAGTGTTGAATCAACGAAATCAAAAAATAAACTGTGTTAATTTACCACAAAAGTCGTGGTCGCTCTGGTACACCGAAACTGTTGAATTAACGTAGCCATTTCTTGCAGTGTGTTATCAACTAGAACAAACAAGGCGCGATTATGTTGGCCCATCCCCAGGTCTCATGTTGGAGCCTGGGGATGTGAAGAGAGAGCGCTCGCCAGTCTGTGTAATAAACAGTTGGAAGAGTCCATCACTATTTATTTGTTAAAATTATTGATTATGTGTGAGAATTTACTACTTATAATACGGGACAACCGCTGATAGTACGGGACGCGAAAATTTAACCTAAAATACGGCACATCCCGTATTACACGGGACAGGTGGCAACCCTAGTAGAGGTATCTGCCTACGATCGCTTTTCAACAGGCTGGGTGATCACAAGCATATGCTCCAACCGTCTAGCTAAATTAAACGTCGATGGTGTCAAAATAAAAATATATTTATATTTCCCTCTAAGTAAAGTTCCCTTCAATAAGTATACAGACCGTGGATCCATTTAATGTACTTCGTACTTCATCATGATAATTAACTATTAGAACAATAGTTTTCGTTTAATTTATAATCAGAATTCAATGACAGAAAATCATGTGCCAATAATAAAAACAAAAGTAACAATTTAATTTCATAACAAAATGTTGCTTACTTCACTTTTCACATAACAAAAGTAGAGCCATCTATCGGCCACCTTTCGAACTTTCAATAGTAACTACCAATATAACCAGCACTCGCTATTCCTTTCATTGATTAAATATTCAATTAACTGCATAAACGCAATGAATTAAAGAAAAACCAAGTAAAATATAAACATCACATATCTTCATTTTGTCTCCCGGATAAGCTATAACAATGATACTTAAACATTGTCGCAGTAAGCAAAATTTTTAATGGACAATTTTGAACGTTGAAAATTATTTCGACCAACAAATCCTTATTCATTAGTGTGAATTTACAACCTAACCAGAAAAGGTTTTGCCGTTCTAGAGCAGTGATAAACAATGAGTAATACAGGTGGACGGTACGTACCTTTAGGTTCCGAAGTAAACTCCATCAGCATCCAACACCTTTTGCCAACGTTCCTGCAGCTGCACAATACCCTGGTGATAAAAAGTCGGCGGTCTTCGAGGCAAAGAAGTCTGTGAGTGCATTCCGCAGGTCTTCCTCATTGGCGAAGGATCTCCCACGGAGGTGGTTGTCGAGGGATTGAAACAGGTGGTAATCTGTTGGCACAAGGTCCGGTTAATATGGTGCATGGCACAGTCTCTCCCAGCCAAGTTTCTGAAGGGTTTTCCGGGTCCTCTTTGCCACATGTGGCTTGGCATTGTCGTGGAGAACCAGCACACCCTTGCGATTCACCAATGCCGGCTCCTTCTGCCGCAATGCACTGTGCACCCCTTGCAACTGCTGTGAGTAGAGGTCATGATGGTCTCTCCTGGTGGAAGGAGCTCGTAATGCACCACTTGATGACAAGTCAACCATACAGAGGGCATGACCTTTCGTGGATGCAGAGGTGGTCTTGAGGTGTGAGAAACAGGATCACGTGGCGACAACAAATGTCGGGTACGCTTGAGAGTGTCATAGAGGCCCTACTTTTCGTCACCAGTGAGCAAATGTTCAAATATGGGTGTGTTCAGGTGCCGAGTGAGCAAAGACAAACAGCCTGTCACTGTTGTTCCTTGTTTGCTGCCTACAATGTGTGGGGTACCCACTTGCTTAATATGTATGACTTCCCTATCCCATGCAAGTGCAGTCTGACTGTTTCAGCGGAAACGTGGAATCTTTCTATAAGTTCATCACACGTTAGACCACTGTCCTCCTCGATGGGTGCTTTCAGGGCCTCGTCATCCAACACATGTGATCATCCACTGCAAGGTTCACCAGCAAGGCTCACGAACGGAATTTCTGGAGCCATTGCGTGGCGGTGACTGTTCATGGCATTCTCACCGAATGCCTGCCATATGCGGCGACTTGATTCGGCAGCTGACAGGACCACTTTAAAGTCATACAACAAACACACGCAAACAAGCTTCTTCGATACCTCCATTTCTCTTTTGCACTGGACGAGCTATGACCGCTGTGTATGAGCACCGTGCTTGTATTGCTAAAGGTCGATAGTCAGATTAACTCCCGATCGCTTGGCAGCTACGTGCGTCATTTCGTTTCCTCTCTGTGAGCGCATGATTAATGGGACGTCAAACACGGTAAAAACTTTTGTGGTTACCTTATAGATAAGTTTTGTTGCTGAAACTAAAAATAGGAAAAAAAAATACAGATTAATACAGGTTGCTTCGATTCATACTCACGCCACTGCTAGCACTGCGAACTCACCATGTTTCGCGGTCGTTGTTCTTACACTACATGTGCAATACAATCCTGTCCCGAACCCAGCCCAGCCTACATTAAGGCCGCATCATACCCAATAGGGAAAGTCTAAAAATTGAAAGAAACCAAACTTATGTCTACTCCCAAATTGTCTTGGGTTCGTCCGCTGGTGACCTCGTTTTCCACCCTCTGCGTGCCTCTCTGCGGAGTTGCTATTTTCATACCACCGAGTCATTTACGTCATTTGAGTGACATGGTGTTCAGCCGACATTATTTTAGCAGTTGCTGGTATGTGTAAAAACTGTTAGAAATAACAGTTTAGAACTAGGACTTATTTATCCCTAAACCACTACATTAGATGAACTTATGTGTTATACGTGCAGTATTACATGTTAGACAGGTGTACAAGTTCATATGCACAAGCAAGACTGATGGATACTTGCTAGTACTTTGTATTATAATTGTCGGAAACGTATTTTATGTAATTATCAGAGCGTGATTATATAGATCTATATTTATAACACATATAAAGTATACTTATTTCACATTTCGGAAAACAATGTCGGAGGGTACTTCTCTGACACTCCCATTATACGGTCCTAATTAAAATGCGTCTTGATGTTGCAATGTGCCCTCTCCAGCTGTCAGTTCAAGCTCTGTAATTCGTACAAAGTGCAAAATTGTGTAACAAATGCGCAAGGGATTCTCGGAAGAAAATAAGGAAATCCCAGACATTCTCCGGAGAAAATAGTTGGGTCGAAACAAGTTTGAATGATACTTCTTTCCATATGAGTACAGATGATAGACGTAATCACCGCCATATAACAAGACAATGTCTTTTACTGATAAATACACCAAACATTTATTTATGCAATTCTTACTTCTTTTGTTATGCAACCGCGAATCATTAAAAAAAATCGTCCCGCAAAGGAAACCCACTTGAGATATCGACCTGGCACAACCGAATTATTGTTACCTGGTGGATAGTAATCCCATTCATGCTTATTTCGATCTGCCTTTACTTATCTAGAGATTTTTTTTGTAGGAATTTCATTTTTATTTTGGGGAGTCCCTTACATTGCACAATTCTGGAATTTGCATTTTGCGTTAAAGCAGATTTCAAGCCTTTAAAAGTATCATGACGTCTCTATCGTTAATGGGATTGGAAATATCAAGCTCTAAAGTTCATTCTCCCACGCGTTTGACGGCCTATAGCGCCGACACGAAGCATTTGCGCACCCTCGACGGTCTACACTTTGTCTTATTTTCATGTCAGGAATAACGTTTGCAACAACATGCGTAAAACAAATTATACCCAAAAGCAAAGAAATATTGTAAATTTGCCAAGCAAAATAAATGTATGCTGTTTTTTAAATTTCTGGTTCCTGGCAAATATATACGGATCCGGTTCCTGATAACACTGGAACCGGGTATCTGGGTACTCGAATTGGGACCTGGATTCGAATCTTCTAAACTGAAACTGAGGACCTGGATCTGGTTACTGGAACCAAGAATCCGGATAGTCGAATCGGATGCCAGGATATGAATCTTAGAACCGGGTACCTAGTTCCGATCTTGGAACCGGATAGATGATTCAGATCCGTGCATCCCATGCGACAATGCGGATACTTTGTTCCAAGTACCAGATCTGGGCATCCCATTCGATGATCCGGATTCTTAGTTCGAAGTACCAGATCCGGGTTCTCAGTTTAAATTTCTAAGATATAAACGGGTTTAAATTACAAGATTCGGTTACCCAGTTCCAATGCTATGAGGAATCGGGTCCATTTGCTTATATCTGCCATATACTAGTTCGTAATAGAATATTATTAATGCAGACCAATAGTTTTTCCTCAGTTACACCAGGCAAATATCGTGATGGTACCTTGAATTTAGGCTCTGACCGTTTTTTTCTTGCGTTCTTTCAACTACCTTATACCAGCCTGAGCCATAGCTGCCCAACGCTAAAGCCATAAATAAAATTCAAATTCTTAATACGTATCATAAGTGCCTTTCCTTCCGCAGGCATATGATGGAAATATGTTTTATCACCCAGTCCCATTATCGTCACGAATTATAATTTTCATGGTAGCTGTAAGGAAGTATGACCAACATATAAGAATTTTTTGAAAATTTTTGAGATGCTCGATTCTGAGAAAACCAAATTTGAAAATTTCGGGATAACTTTCGGGACACAAACTTCCCAAAAATTTTATTTTCTTTTTTGCAGTTTTATTAAGTGACATGTCAAAGGAAAACTTATTACAAGAGTTTTAAAATGAGCCCTCTCTGAGCTCTCTAGTACTAGTCATTGATGAGTAATAAGAAATTTTGTAATTAACAAGACGCAAAATTTGACTATTGTTGTGGTTTTTAAACGCTAATAGAACAAAAACCACTGCGTGAAAAAATGTTAATAATAATAATAATAATTTTTATATACTCCACGTATACAAGCAATAAACCGAAAATTATACAAATCCGAGAGGATGAAGTAGAATTTTATTAAAAAGTGTGTTGTTTCTCCATGAAATGACCCAACATTCAAATATGAACTTATTTTTTTTTTAGTAGATTCTGTGTTATGACTTGTCAGTCTGTCGAAATATTATAATGCTTCGTCTTTTCTCATATAGTGTTCAGTTTCCACTCAGAAGGATTTTCAGAAAGCAAGCGTCACATGAGAGCTCTGTCCCTTGCTTGAGTGCTTGTCACCAGTTTACTTCAACATCGTTGTCAGTTGTCTAGCTGCAAGTCTGACCATGGAACATTCTGTCTTTTAAAGAAAACAAAAGCATGAATAAGAAAGATCTTTCACACACGAACACGAAACTATTCTGCATATTTTGATTATAGAAGGGTGGTCGAATTCTGCACCATTAAGAGAAAGATCATGGTATCTTGCTTTATTGAATTCGAGAATAATTTATTTTCCTCACTTTAATTGTGTAGTATTGTTGGCATAAATGGGCTGTATCATCTTTGGGCTGAAATGTGTTCAGAATAATGAATGGTGAATGAGAAACCAAAACGCTACGTCTGCGCAGTAATGTCTAAGCAGAAGTGTAATATTGCGCATCATATGGGATAATTCTGCGCAAGTTCATAACATTATTTTATCAATATATACCCCTAACACTTTAACTGTACATATACCGTATACATGTTTCAGGATAACAGTTGATAAGGAAAGGAAGATCAAGTTTCTTTTTAAAGTTTTTTATTTTTTCGTCATGTTTTAAACACAATGGAAGAAAAAAACTGTTAAGAAGAAGTTGTTATTACGCTTATATTTCTAAACATAACGTACAAATAAACTTCCTTAAACAAAAGGTGATATGTAAATTTTATTTTGTAATTTATAT
>JAGDQP010001186.1:0-74031 GCA_022664845.1 Lepisma saccharinum | reverse complement strand
AGCCTCCTGCGTAGCCTCCCGGGTTCGATTCCCAGTGGGGGCTCACAATTTCGGTGTTTGTCTAGTATCGTGAGGACAGTTGGGGAAATGCTGTGAATAAGAGTGAGTGGCGATCACAGTTGAGAGCTTCGGCTCTTCTTTCCCAACACGTCTGGCCAGCGTGGGAGCAGTAGACCAACTCCTTCCTCCGGGAGAGGCCTCATCCACTAGTGGATTGAATATGGCTGTGATTTATTATATATATATATATACAGTATAATAAGAAAACTTTTGTAAGCGAGAATGTTTCCCAGGGATAATATATAGACGTATCTTACAAAAAATCTTTCTTAAACAAAATTCTTAACAGCAGCTATTGTTTCCCTTAATGGATCTCTTGTAGCAGTTCTCTCTCTCTCTCTTCTTTGGCAACTGGAATGAGAAGATTGAATAATGCTGCTCTTTTATCAGGTGGCATTGCGCAGAGTTATTCCATTGATTTTGCATAAATTAAACCAGGCATCCCAGGTACAATGACACTATACTGTCCATTGCGACTAAAGAATACAGAGCTGAATATCTCACAACACAAATATAATGAAACACAACATAATTCAAAGTTCCTTACACAAAGTATATCACCTAACTATAAATCCTTTCGGGACAGAATTATAATAAACAACACAAATCTTCAGCAGCTGATAACTACGAAACTCCGTAGCTTCCCTTCTTTCAGGATTAGTTTCTAGTAACTGTCGCATCTTGACAGGAGCGAGTAAATTAGCGTTGGAGTATCTAAATATAGGAGAACTGCAATGGTCACAAACGCCACGCAGAATTCGACCACCTTATTCTATACGTTTGGCAACTGTGCTTCTGCTGCTCCAGCGATAGAGCTGTTAATGGTTTCTAAGTTGATTAAGGAATGTGGAATTGAATTGAATTGAATAAATCTTTATTGTAGGGCGACGTTCAGCATACACTGCTCTTTTCACATAACCCAAATAAAAGAAAATGCAAAAATAATTAGAATACAATACAAAAAATATAGGATACACCTAAAACAAATATAATTATAATATAATTATATAGTTAATTACACTCGATATTATACAAACTTCAAATTAAAAAAAAAAAGATGATAAACTTTAGGATTATGGTAGAATTGGCTGTACTATACAATTGGTCAGTGTGTAACGGACACTCGAACTGAACCAGCGTTACCTCAAGACCTTAAATAAAATTCAAACTCAAAGTCTAACGGATATTAACGAAAGTTTCTTTACTTCTAAATTTGAATAAAGTATTTAAGGAGACTTACTTTCCTTTTTTCAGTTGATTGACCGAGGAGAAAATGCGAATCATCTACCACCTGAATTCTCTCTGACTGATTTCGTTAATGGCTTGTGGTTGAAGCAACTGTTAGCGGGTGGCGCCGCTGGAATTGTATCAAGAACATGTACAGCACCTCTGGATAGATTGAAAGTATTTTTGCAGGTTAGTTTTACGAAATTAACAATGCGTCACGTTGGACTGGTGTGAACGTTCCTGCAATACGAGTAATTTGTTATTTAAGTTTTAGTGTTTTCATTTACTATTAAGTCTTTGAGGGACTCAACACAAATCGCTGTATACCAGAAAGCAGACTGAACTACTTTTCTATATTTTAAGGAATACGGTCTGGAATTATCGCAGAATCATTTTAATTTACCATCACGGAAACAAGGACAAAATAATAAAGACAGATCATAAACCGGAGAAGACACTAATAACGAAGAAAACTGTGATCAAGGGTTGCTGATAACGATAATGATGATGATGTGAGGCATGTTTGTGACCCGAAGGTTCTCTAGAAAAGTGAGACGTTAACGTTTCAGGAATAAAACTTACAGCGTTAAGTGGATTTTGAACCACCATGCCCCCACCGTGGCTCAAACTCAATATTTCTTGTTTACAAGGTGATGAGCTTAATTACTCATGTAGCGGGGACTCCCCAATGGAAGCGTGTTTCATCATTTCGAAAGGGTCGGAACTGATTACAGATCAGGGTAATTTACACAAATCGTAGTCTCTATTCACAGAAGATTTACTGAGCAAACACAAACGTTAGAAGTCAAACTGAGCTAACTTTATTAGTTGTACATATCTTGTTATTGGTATACAAATTACAAATTAAACTGGAATCACGTATTAGTAGATAGATGAAGACACATTAACACAATGGATATTAGGTCTTACAGAGGAGCGGAAGATGACACTGACCATACATTAGTGAGCACAAAAGTACGGGAAATGTTATGCATCGCGAACAGAGAAAGGAAAAGATCAAAACAACTGAAATTCGAAGTTAAACGTTTAGTTAATCCGAACGTAAAAGCAGATTACCAACTCGAACTCTCATATAGGTTCGAAATCTTAGCCGACTCAGGTGACAATAAAGTTGCCTTAAATAATGAAGTAAGATGTGGGAGAGAATTCGTGTTACATTGATGTAACTGGCATTTCAAGTGGAGGCAGGTTTGAGAACCAGCTAACTTGTGACTCTGTTCATGTATGCCAGGTGGAACTGAGTCACGTCAGAATATAATCTACTCGCTTATAATTAGGCATGCAAGAGGGTGTTCAGATTAAATGATATCTAGTTCAAATACAAATGCACGGCATTTCCAGGCTGTGCGCTTGCTGGCCAAGAGATTAATATTTACAAAAGTTGAAACTCTAATATCTAGGTTGTCTGACGCTTAATATTTCCAATTCCCATAATAATACAAACCAACCATACCAACCTGAGGAATGGAGGAGGCTGCGTAATGATGAACTCCACGGACTGTACGACTCACTTGATGCTCTAAGAGTAATGAACTTGCGCCGACTAAGGTGCGCGAACCATGTAGCTCGGAGGGGTGAGAAAAGAAGAGGAAGCGTGGTTGGATAGCTGCACGGAAAGAGACCATTAGGAAGATTGAGACATTGTCGGGAGGACAGTAATGGAAGTGGATCTTCGAGAAGTCGGTTTTCGTGATGAAAATAGTTTTGATATTGCCCAGGATAGAATCCTATGGCGAACGTTTGTTACTGCGGCGATAAACTTGCGAGTTCCATAAGCCATAAAGTAACTAATTAGGACAGATGTTTCTGTTCTACTAAATTCCATCTTATGGAAGAAATGGAATAGAACTAAAAAAGAACAGCAGTTTGGAGAATTTAATAATCAGCGTTATCATTCGTAAAAATTTGTCTGTACAGAAATGTATTGCATAACAGTTTGTTATATTTCATTCTTCTTGCAGGTTCATGGTTCTCAAAACATGTCACTGAGCGATTACTGGACAGGAATGTTGGATGAAGGTGGATACAAGAGCTTATGGCGGGGCAATGGAATGAATGTGCTGAAAATAGCTCCTGAATCGGCTTTGAAATTCATGTTTTACGAACAAGCAAAGAAGAAATTTTGTCACTGCACACTCGCAAGTGAGGAGAGGATGAGAGATAGATTTCTCGCAGGATCTACCGCTGGCTCATTAAGTTCAACCATGATATATCCATTGGAGGTAGGAAACCCCTTGCTTTCTTTCTATGTTAGCCCAAAAGAGCAGCAGTGCTTTTGCCTGTGTTTTCAATGAGAACGTTTTGATGCAATGGCATGTTGGCTTTAAGCTTTTTGTCCAAAGTTGGGAGATCACCTCCAATTGCACATCTCTGAAATGGCACAGATAGCTATTTAACTTGATAGAATAAGTCACTTTTACGTGAGTTATACACAGGAACCTTTATTTTTATTAATTTTATAAAGTAAGGTTTCCCATGAAGAATTTCATAAAATAATTTAACATCTGCGGTCAATCAACTTCAGCATTTCCATCTGAATTTGTATTTCTAATTCAACAATATATTTAAATTTCCACTTTAACCACGACAAAAACTATTCTGAATCACCTGAATGCGATCTGTAAGATGTTTCTTATTCTAGTTCCAAATAGCACTTGCATACTCTAATTGGCTGCTTACGAGAGCACAGTAGAGTACTTTATATACTTTTATATATTTAAAATATCCTGCTATCCATTTTACTAAACTTATTTTTTTCTTAGCTTTGCATACTATGACTTCAATATATTTTGTTAAAAGTATTTTTGAGTCTATGTGAATACCCAGATCTTTCATACGATTTTTCATTATTATTGGCATCTCCTTTATTTTATATGAAAAATAAAATGGGGTTATTTTTTCTAGGTACAATCATTCCAACTTATTTACTCTATGGTTTATGGAACTCGCAAGTTTATCGCTGCAGTAACGAACGTTCGCCATAGGATTCTGTTGTCTGCAAGATCAAGCCAATTTTCATAACAAACACCTACTTCTCGAAGATCTAATCTAATATTGTACTCTCAACGTCTCGGTATTATCAATGGTCTCTTTCCGTCCGGCTTTCCAACCAAGATGGAATATAAACTCGGTTTTCCCCCACCTGAGCTACATAACCTGCCCATCTTAGTCGTTGCCTTTTCATTATTCTTACAACATCGAGTGAGTCGTACAGTCTGTGGAGTTCATTATGCAGCCTCCTCCATTCTTCAGTTATCTCGTCTCGTTTCGACCCGTATATCTTTCTCAAGACTGCATTTTCAAACACACGTAATTTATGTTCATCTTCTAGGGTCGTACTCCAACTTTCGCAACCGTAAAATATTACCAACAGAATAACCGTTCTGTATATTTTCAACTTTCTTGATTTTAATCGAGAGGTTGTGACTTTTTGGACTTAATAAAAACATGCGTTACACGATACTAAGCAACGTTTTATTTCTTCGGTGACCTCGTTTTTGCTTGTTACATGTGTTCCCAAATATTTAAATTTGCTTACTTTCTCTGTGTTCTCGTTCTTAATTGTTATGTATCTATTTCCTTCATTCCCACTGTTTCGGCTTATCATATATTTTGCTTTCTCTATGTTTACTGTAGACCTACTTCATCACACGCTTCTATAGTGCATCTATATCATCCCCTATTAAATCTACATCATCCGCGTACACAAGCAGTTGATTCAAGCCATTCAATGTTAGTTTTCCTGCTCTATTTTCTGTATCGCATATTCTAACTCAAAGTTAAACAGTAGTGGGGACAAGGCATCGCCTTGTCTCAATCCGTTACGAATCTCGAAAGCATGTAACATATTATTACCTTTCCGTACTCTGCTTATTGGGTCGCTGAGACACATCTTCACTAGTTGAAGCAGTTTTATCGGTATTCCAAATCGTACCAGGATACTTTATAATTTTTCCCTTTTGATACAATCATATGATTTCTTAAAGATCAATGAGTAGCTGGTGAACACTCCCATTGTATTCCAGTTTCTTCTCTAGCATTTGTCTCAAGGCGAAAATCTGGTCCAAAGTGGTGATATCCAATTATATAATCTACGTATAAGCTTATTCGAGTTAGCTGTATATTACTCAGTACTTTGTAACATGTTGGGAGTAACGAGATTTCGCGGTAATTATTACAGTCTGATTTATCACCTTTTTTATAAACCGGAACTATTATTGAGGTTCTCCATTCCTTTGCAAGCTCCTCCTTTCTCCGTACAACACTGATCAATTTATGTAGCTCCTTGACTAGTGTCATTCCTCCCGCTTTAATTAATACGGTTAGAATATGGTGTATCGCTAGTGATTTGAAATTTTTTCAGTTTTTTTATCCACATTTCGACCTTGATCTCCCTACGTTCGGGTCTCCACGGTTCTGCGGTATAATGTCAAATTCCTCTGTTCTCAGTTATGTACATTAAGAAGGTTGTCGAAATAACTTTTCTACACATCGATGATTTTAGTCGGATTCGCCTGAAAATCTCCACGTTGATTTCTAGTCATCTCTAACGTCGGCTGGTAACCTTTTCTTAACGAGTTTACCCCTTTGTATAGATGTCGTATATTATTTGTCTTCCCGTTTTCCTCTATCGCCTGAATGTTCTGCGTCAGATATTCTCGCTTTTTGTTTCTGAGCCCGCGTGTGGCGTTGCATTTTGCGTCACAGTAGTGGTTGGTATTTGCTTCACTTTTATTACTTAGCCATTGTTGCCTTGCTTGTTTTCGTTCCTTACGAAGCTTAATGCATTCTTCATCAAACCAAGGCTTGTTTTTCTGCTGTTTCTTCTCACCTGCACGTCCCTTCGCTCTGCTCTTTACTGTATCACGAATTGCTTCCCACATATTGCTTACATCAATTTCACTATTAATTTCATCTTTATTACTACTCGAGTCGGCTAAGATTTTGAACCTATTTGACATTTCTTGTTGGTAATCTGCTTCTACTCTCGGATTATCTAATCGTTTAAGTTCGAATTTGAGTTGTTTTGATCCTTTGCTTCGCTGTTCGCGATGCATAACTTTTCCCTTACTTTTGTGATCAATAGCTGATGTCGGTATCACCTTCCGCCTCTCTGTAAATCCTAATGTTCATCATGTTGGTGTGTTTTTGTCTATTTACTAATACGTGGTAGTTCTGGTTGAGAGTTTTGGCATCCGGAGATACTCATGTGTATTTGTGTATGTCTTTTTGCTCATAGTTCGTGCTCTTTACTAGTAGTTTTTTTTCAAATCACGAAAGTTATCAGTCTCCATTGTTGTTGATTCTTGAAGTCTGTATTTGCGTATAGTAGTCATATTCCCCCCCCCCTCCCTCAAACCTAAATTAGCGTTGAAATCACCGACCACAATTTTCTTATTATACTTCTGTAACCGGTAAAATAAATGTTATATCTCCTCGTAAAATGTATCTCTGTCGTTTCATTAGCCTGCTCGGTCGGAGCATAGTCATTAATTAAAACCGTGTTGCCCTATCGAGTACGTATCGTAACGTTCGATAATCTTTCGTTTACCAAGTCTATATTCTAATCCTCCGGGAAGTTACTGTTTTTAATGATGAATCCTGTTCGAAAATTGTGAGACTGTGTTCCTCCGTATTAGAAAGTGTATTTGCCCTATTGGATGCTATCTTGGCCCTCCTACCTGACTTCCTGCGTCTCTAATATGCCCAATCCGTACTTCCCGGTCTCACGTACCGCCACCTGAAGAGCGCCCGTTTTGTATAACGTTGGTACGTTCCACGTTCCTATTCTAAGGTCTTTATTAATCCTGTTCTTAGAGCCCTCTGAAGCAATGTCCGCCCCGAAAATCCGAATGGGGACTAGTTTATCTCCGAATTATTTTACTCCAAGAGAATCCATGAACCATCTGTTACTATTTCTTGACATGATTTAGCGGTGTAAAGTTGTCAGCTCTACGACCTTTTCAGTAAAGGCAGACATTCAAGATGTCGTCATCTGTCCATCTCTTAGCCTTGCCGATGTCATTTTTCTTCAGCCTCAGGGTGGTAATGGTGAATCTGCTATCCTTCGCCATGATAATTTTGTTCGGGGCTATCTTCCCCTAGCATTTGTAGATCCCTCTACTAACTACATGGCCGCAGTACCGGTTTTGGTCCGCTCGCAACATTTCCCTTACCCACCATATTTAGTTGGTAATTCCCTATACGTAATCTGGAGAGGCGCCTGGTGGGAGACCATCCTTCCAACATTCTTTATTAAATTTAATGGTATTTAGTTTATTTTTTACCATGTGATCATCATCATCATCATATTCAGCTGTTTTTTATCCACTGCTAGATGAAAGTCTCCCGATTTACTTTCCACATATCTCGGTCTGCTGCTATCCTCATCCAATGTAGATCCTGCAAGACACTTGGTTCACCTACTCATCTTGCATTTGGACGTCGTCTCGGTCGTTTCTTTTCTCTGGGAATCCAGTGTAGTATATTTGTATTTCATCTTTCATCTTTTCGTCTAGTTATGTGACCGGCCCATCTCCACTTCATCTTATTCGCAGTCTTGATTGTATCTTCTACGTTTGTTTGTGCGTGAATACATTCATTTGTCTTCGTGTAGCTATATTTAAGTCATTCTGCAATACAAGATGGTCTGATTTTGACATTATCCGCATACATTAATGCATCACTGACAAAATTAGACGAAATATAATTTATAAAAATAACGAACAGTAGACGACCCAAACTGCATGCTTGAGGAACTCCAACATT
This sequence comes from Lepisma saccharinum, assembly GCA_022664845.1. Classification (NCBI taxonomy): domain Eukaryota; kingdom Metazoa; phylum Arthropoda; class Insecta; order Zygentoma; family Lepismatidae; genus Lepisma; species Lepisma saccharinum. Next base: position 65,955 of record JAGDQP010001186.1, on the reverse strand, counting down.
TTACAGTAAGTTGATGATAAATTGCTTTTATATTTAACTTTGAATTTCCTACCAGTTAGAAATGAATTTCCTTCCATTTTATAAATTCAGATGAGAATCAAAGAATGTAGCTTTGTTAGTAAAATAGAATGTGACAGTCTATCAAACGCTAATTAAAAATCCAAATAAATCATGTCAGCTTGACCTCTTTGTTCTAGTATTGGTCTAATCTTTGATAATAATTGCGCTAAGTTAGTAGTTACAAAACGCTTTTGCATAAATCCTTGTTGATTATCAGATATCTATCTGATAGCATAGCTGTATATAGTAGACGCTTTTATCCGTCATTCTATAAACAGGCACGTTTTAATATCCGGCATAGGTCGAATGACTCGCGTTCGGCTTTTTCCGGTTGTTCTCGAGCGCTCACTGACCTTGTCCGCAACGTTGCGGCACTTCGCTGGGCTGTAACCGCCATTTCCATTGTCATCTGCTGTTCGTCTGTGTCGCACGCAGTTATGCATTGATGTTTACGACCCTTGTAAGCGTGTTTCCGTTCGCTTAGTGTTTGTCGTGATAGTCAGTGTTCACTTAAGTTTATCGTTTCCTGCTTTGTAGCCGTTAAAACTATTATAGACGTTCGATTATCCGGCATGGCCGCGATCCCGACCGTGCCGGATAAAAGAGCGTCTACTGTATGTACTTAAAGAGTATTTTCTAAAGAACTTTAGGTATTATATTCATTATAGTTATAGGTCTATGATCTTGAAATTTTCTTCCGCCATTTTTTGGTATGATGATTACGAGAGATGTTTTTCAACTTTCTGGATATATTTGCGTATAGACAAACTCTAATTTAAATATACTAATATAGGGGCAATGAGTTCACTAAAATCTTTTATTTTAAATATTGGAATATGATCTATACCTGGGGATCTTTTAGTCCATAAGAACTTAATCGCCATCAGTACATCTTTCATCTCAACTGTTGGAGTTTGTTAGGAGGTTGATACATCGATTGAAAATAATTACCCAAAAGATCTGATAGTTTCCTTGGATCAGTTATAATTTCATCATGCACTTCTGTTATGTAGCTGCTTAACAATTTTGAGAGAACATTTTATTTCAAACATTCATATTATTTGATTGCACTAATAAAACAATGATTGTATAACTTAGAGTGAATAAACTCAGACATCACGCAAATATCTTAGGAATGAGGACGTGCTCCTCAGATGCCAATTCAACAAGTTTATTACACTGTAATGGGAGAAATTGTGTCTCCCAATTACTAGATTAATTATTCAATGTATATAATAGTATATAATATGTAATATAATAGTACTGGAATGTGTGTATGGACTTGCGCAAGTCAAGGTGAAAATATTCAAATAGTGTGTATATTTTATATTATATACAATCTATGTAAACTGTATGTATATCAGTGGCGGCTCGTGGTTGAAACAGTAGGTGAAGTTCTACCAAAGCATTTATATGTAAACACGCTTTCACATTAGCTACTGGTAATAGTTATCCTGAATATCCGGACTTTACCGATTTATTCTTAATGTCATTTACTTATGTTACTCATTGTTGAGCATCCTGCTGGATTGCCCCTCCCCAATACACCATGCAATTATTAATTCATATTGTTCTCCTTAATACTGATTTTCTACCTTCCAAATGCATCGTTTCAGTCAGTTTGTTACTTCTCTTAAAAATGACCACACCTTAACATGGCTGTGCTAAGTACATTTATGACTGAAATAGAAATAACACTTTTCTTGAGTTTGTAATTAAGTAATTTTTCAAATAGTGAAACTCCATGGGACTTTTGGTGCGTGGAGTCCCCGGTTCGTGCCACGCGGGCTTTGTAGTGGACATAGGCCTTGTGCGTGAATTTTCTCGGGGAGTCGGGGCTCTTCGGTTTTTTCTTCAATTTTCTTCATTCCACCGATTCTCGCATCATTATCCATTCGGGCAGAGCTAACGTACGTTTCCCAAAGGCCTTGAATATTCAAATTTAAATGTAACTCCACAGATCAACTTGAGCATTCTTTTTAAAACCTTGCTTCATGTTCTCACGACGTATTTAATGCAATTATAATTTTTTCTTACTACAAAAGTATAGTTCTCTTTTAGAGTAATATAGCACTTATTCAGAGCTGCATATGAGGCAAAAAGCGACCAAAACTAGACTACATTTTGGTATCGTAATTTCCCTTCGGTTCCACATCATAACCTTCAATGTTTTAGCCTTTTCCACACCACCCTTAAGATTGAGTGAATTGGCATGTTTTCTTAAACGCAGTATTCCGAGAATGCCTACGACAAAATTCATAGAAATGATTTGTCCATCAAGCGTTGGTTCCATGAAGAGAATGAAGGAAATAGTAGACAGAAACTCAATCAGATACAAGGACGTTTCGTAAGCTTCCCCTTTATGTCATTTTAGTACTAATGACTTCGCAAGTCTCAAAGAAATACGAGTAGTTAAGTTTAAGTTTCCACAAACAACACCCGGGACACGTTCCCGACACTCCGTTAACTGAACTCTTCTGCATTAAGTCAGCCCAGCACTGCATCCGGCATCAGGTTAATGAACTAACAGGCTCTCGTATATTAGGTACAAATCTACAAAAACAATCTATTTTTCTATTCACGTTAAACCAACAGGTTCCATTTCATACCTTTTTACATAAGCTTTTACTGCAAATTCTGTTACCTCATAATCTGCTTAAATATCTGCCCTAAACAATTACTGATATCAGTGTCACTAGAACACATTAACTGCGAATGTAAACATTTTAATCTGTATTACGCTCATGGTAAACGTTTAGGCAGTGTTCGATTTGTTATAAATTACGAAGGGGAATTATAAAACTAGTATTTGCTTGTAACTTTCAACCTACTATCTGTTTGGATGGAAATATAAAGATTTATCCCTGGTTGGGATGATATTCGGAATCAACTACCGGGGATGAAATTCTCACGCACCAGGGAAAATCCTGGAAGGCTTTGTCAGTATCTGCTTGAGCGAGTCTCTCTAGCTAGTAAACTTATTTCGCTATTTTCATTTTAAGCATTGAATAGATATTAATATTATAATTTTCTTCATATAAATAATCAATGCATGTATCTGCAATATGAACTTACACGATCATTTTATCACCGACAAGATTTTTAAGCAGTCTTTAAAACCTAATAGTGAAGATGCGACCAATTAATATTCTTAAAGCTTTATAAATATAAATATTTATGTTACTAATATAAAGCTAATATAAATATTTGTCACTCATCAAATTTGTATATGCTCCGGATTATGACGAGGATATATTTTTCTTTTTCCATTTAAGTGGGAAATTGCGGCTTTAACATTTGATGGACAGATTCGAATACTTGGCTTCGATTTTTAAAAATTAATTTTAAGGCCTTTAGGCAACTATAGCTCAGGCCGTATGGATGATGATGGGATGAATTGGTGGAATGAAGAAAATGAGAGGAAACGGGAGCACTTCGAGAAAACCCAAGCACACGGTGATTGTTCACCATAAAGCCCACATAACAAGAACAGGGATCGATCCGACGGTACTCCAGCACCAAAGGTGAGTACTTGACTTCGACATAGGCTTAATCCGATATGCGTGTATAATAATTACATCTGATGGTACTAATGATGAACCTAGAGAGTGGGGCTAGAGAAATCTCCATTGGAGCCTCAAAATTCTCCAGGGAGTTGGTTATGAGCCATAGAAAAAGATAAAATATTGTTCTTGAAAGTAAAGTTCCTCTTTTAGCGCAATTCCTACCCCACGCCCACCCCACCCCCTGAATTTTCTGCATTCAACACTGAGTGAGAAGACTTCAGCGACTGGATAGTTATGTTTACGTTGAAATTTTTCTAGTTCGTCCGCAACATGCGCTTGAATTTTTCCCTTCTTTTTATCTTAAAAGCGTGATGATAGATCAACTTACTAGGTTTTAAAATCGTACATACTGTAGCTAAGATGCTAAGCATCCAATTCACTATATATTTTCTAGTAGTAAAATGTGGATTATACATCGTACATGCCATGAAATTCCTTACGACCGTGGTAATTATCATGTAGTTTCCAGCCCTGTCGCAACCATTCATAGTGCTGCTAAGGTGGGATTTGGAGAAAACAATTCCAGTATCTTACTATACATTGGGCAGTGAATCTCTTTTGGAAAGAGCACGAGAGAACTTCACAGGCGCCACAGAGTAGGAAAGAAAGGAGTAGGTCTCTGCCAACGCTAAGTTGCAGGCCGCTTCTGATTGGTCAGAATGGCCTGACAGAAGTTCACCTTCTGCTACAAATAGTGGACCTCACTTCCGCTCAAGGCTCAAGGTCAGTAGAAAAGAAGATAGCTAGAGACAATCCTAAATGCTTCCTTTCCTTCCTTCCTTCCTTTTGCTGAGAAACCAAAGGAGCCTACTTTGCAAGACGGATGGCGCCTTCTAGCGTCAGTATTGTGAATTACTTGTAGGCAAAACTATAATATAGCGAGTTGGTGTTATTCTTGATGGCATTTTATGATATTTATTTAAGTATTTTTGAAACTTGTGTTTTCTTTATTTAATTAATGCAGAAATAAAATAATAGGTGAAGTACAGCTTCACCCACTTCACCTGAAAAACCGCCGCTGATGTATATGTATAATCCAAAATCCCTTTTTTCCTTTTTTTCTTTCTGTTCACAGGAGAACAATTTTTGCTAACAGTAATATTCTTTTTTTCAGTTGCTTCTCTTTGTATCGGAAAAGGCAGTGACCTACGATCTCGCCACCTGAAAAGTTCAAATTTTATTGGCTAAGGCATATAAGTGCGGGAGTTTTTCAATTTGAACAGAGTGACGGTTGTTTGGGGTAGTATATAAGTCAAGGAGCTGCTCATTCACTCTCTCAGAATTCTCTTCGATTTCACATAAGCTTCCAGAGTAGTTCGGTGCGGAGCACCTGTATTGTGTGAGGTCTACCAATGTAGAGGATAGGCCGGACATAGTCATTACAGACTATGAATAGCTGGAGACGTACAGTATAAAGGCAAAGAAGGGCAATGCTTTCAGTCTTCCGTCTCTCAACAAGGACTGTTCCCAGAGACCCCACAGAGCGGTCATCTTGCAGGTGGAAGTAAGTACAATTCGATACCCGCCTCAGGGGAACAAAGTACGTCCTTATATGCTAATATTCTTTAAAAGTTCTATTGTTTCGATTTCGTTATTCACGATGTTTGCCATCTATATTCAGGGCGAAATTATACATGTCCGCGAAGGTAAACTGAAGAAGTAAGATATTTATATAGTTTTTATTTAGAAAGTGTATATGTAGTTTCTAATCAATACCAAAATGATGGATGCTTAGAAAAGAACTACGTCGATTGGTGAAGTGACGCCAATTAAAGCGATATAAATCTCTTCAGTCTGATCCGTAGTCAAAGTAAAAGTCCAATTTTAAAGGGTCTTCTAGTTCGAGGAAGGAAAGAATGGAAAAAAAGAGTTAATGTGGTTACAAGAAAGTGATCCTAATTATTAGGCTGGAAATAATCACTGGGCTGCGAGATTATTCCATTTCAGTTCCTTCAGTAACAATACTGTTCTACAATTACTTTGAATATATAATTACATTCACCAGGCACTATAATGGATGAGGACAACCTAACATAATTCGCATGTATTCAGCATAAAGATTGGGTTCACGAAGCGGAGCGCGGTTGAGTACCGACAAAAAAGGCCCTGAACGGATTCGAAAATTCTAGTTACACGAAAGTAAGATATTATTCCTTTAATCGAACGTCTGTTTCCAAAATGCGTAAATAACTAGTCTTAGCACTCGAGTTAAAGGCTAAGTCGCCGTCTGTGATACAAAGAGAACAACTTGTCAGATAACTTATCAGATTACATTAAATAACAATAAGAGTTCTCCTGCTTTTGTATTCTCCGGGTTGCTATTTTTTCTTCTATGAACCTTCGTTATTAATCGTAAAATAAACCGTAGTCTTTTATTATCTATCTAACCGAATTCCTTGTGTTATCATTGAAGTAAAAATAAAAAGGTAACCTTACCCTATAGTCACGTTCGGAATATAAAGGTTCTTATTTCCATCAGATATTTGTCCACGAATATTAACATTCAAAATTAAATGACATTAGTATATTAATTACTTGCTGTGGTAAACCTTACCAGTTGATAGGGCTATCCATGGAAAATATTTTCTAATACTGTCTTGCGTTTGAAGTAATTACTCCGCTGCATCATTGATTTGTTCTCCTAAAAACCCTTCAAAAGAATGATACTCCCCCACCAGCAAGCCCTTTCGTCCAAAGTCCATGTTTTTGTAGAAATTATTTTCTATTATGTTGCACTTTAAAATTTGTTATATAATTCCTGTGAAGCGACATGTTTAGGCTGTTCATAACGCTGGAAATATCGGTGTGATATGCCAGTTGTGCTAACCATCTGAAATCGTGCAAAAGAGAGACTCACTTCATCAATATCGTGGAGGAAGATCTGAATTTGATCCTTCAGCTCGAAAACTCTTGAAGGCACTTTCTCCCTTGACAACCACCGCCCTTCAGTGTGGAAAGAAATTTTTGTGCATATTTTCCATTTCTTCGCACAATATACTAAAAAAGCTAGAGTTCAGTGGCAGTGATTTCTCACGGTTCTTGGGAATGAAAGCTCTGAAATAGCCGCCAACAAAAAACATCGTTTTAGTGAAATAAGTTTCAGACATTCAAAATTATTCATCACGAATCATATATGAACATTTCATTTGAAAAAGAAAAATCTGTTCTCAAATACCTTTTTCCCTATTTGTCTACTTGTTCAGCTTTCGTAGAGAAACAGAATTTGTTAAAAAAAGGGCTTCACTCCCCTTCAACGAAATCACTCTTTCCATCAACGAAATGATTAATTCATCGATTATCAGAAGATCCTTCGCGACTGTTGTAGTCTTTAGAACAGAATTTCTTGACATCTCACAGTGTTATTAGAAAGAACAAAACAAAACTTGAAACGTCACATTACCTGCCGTTAGAGTCTGTATTTTTGGGACCGAATGTGAAAATTCACTGCTAGCTATAGTATTCAACTAAGGCTAAAATATCTTGACTTTTACATTACAGCCGCTCCTCTTAAAGTTTCATTACTTGCGTCTTACAAATACAGAATTTTCAGAGAAAAGTTAGAAAATTTCACGGATCACCGAGGATCTTGGGCCACAGATTGACAACCATTGCTCTAGGAGATTAATATGTGAGGTCAGATTAACCTGGGCTAGACACAGCCTTTTTGATTTTGAAAAGTAATAAATATAAAGGAACGCCCAGATTTATACACTTTTGAACTCCTTGCACTCTAGTACCAGTAATTAAGAAACTCGTTTATGCAGTAAGAATACTTTGTTTTAATTTCCAATGTTTTGAGATGAGACTTGCAATCCAATCAGTAGTAATTGATTTATTTGAGAATTTACTATTATTGTGCATTACATTCTCATAATATTCACTAATATTTTCATTGCACAGCTTATAATTTGTAAAATTGAGCACACCATCGTACAAACTAGAAAAAACTAAAGTACAAGCTTTAGTTAGTTTGTAATTGAGTGTGCGTTAACCGCATTGATTTTCCTTTACAGAAGAGAAGGACATCTAAAATATTTTTCTTTTGCAGGTAGTGAAGCTGAGACTTTGTCTCAGAAAGACTGGCGAGTACGATGGCATTGTCGATTGCATCAGAGCAATCTATACGAAGGAAGGTTTTAGGGGCTTCTACAAAGGGCTGTTACCAAGTATTCTGGGCATAACTCCATACGCAGGAATCGATTTAACTGTATTCGAGGTAATTTCAAATATTTTCTTTCTCACATTCACACTAAACCTTCTAAATATTATAATCAGCATTTAATAAAATTGGATATTGTTATTGTTATATTATATATGGTTTCGTAATGAAACATGCTGCCGTTGTTGTTGACAAGTTATGGTGAGGTTCCGAAAAGTTTTGCAACATCACAATTAATGTATAAATATATAGAATGCAGGGCCGGCTCGAGGGGTGTTCGAACTGTTCCCACGAACAGAGCGCCAGGATTTTGGGGGCGACAACGATTTCGGGCACTAGTGTATCGAAACGGGTAGCATTACATTTTAGTATTTACTTACTATTTATGAGGGCGCATCGAAAATTTGAAACAGAGTGCCGATTAACTTATAGTCGTGTACGTACTGTCTTCATCCAGTTTCACGGCTTCATTTCAATATTAAACAAGTGCGTGCATGTATCGATACAATTACGTTCTTACTGCGATGATGCGTAACACGGAGGTGTTCATTCATATTTCATACACGGCTAGTGCAACTGCAAGCATGGCTTCCGCTGCCAGCCAAGATACCAGTGTGCATATTTAAGAGCTTTCTTGAGTATTAAAGTCTTTCTTTCTAAAAATCGTAAACTTATTTAGTAATAACATTAGTAAAAGAAATGGTTTATGAAAATGTGAGATGTGGTGTGTAAGAGGATGTACGTGTGAGAGAGAATACACGTGGAAAACCTAGTAAAGTTGAAACACAAATTAAATACGATATTAATGATGAATGTAAAGAAAAGGAAAAGCCCAGTATACCCTAATTAATGCAAAGGTTTACGATGGAAAATGGATTAGCACAGACTAAGTGTATTGATGAATATTTAAATCTGTAGAAAGTTTAGTGAAGTACTAAAGGAATGTGGTTTATATAAATAAACTGTGAGAATATAGTTCGGTATCTCGGAGAATAATTTTTGTTACAATAACGAAATGGTGACTTAGCAAGTATTTCTGTGCAAGTGGAATACACGGTTTGTAGCTTTTAAAAAATATGTTTGTACTGGTACACACTAAAATTTTTGTTGGAAACATAGATGGCAGCTCAAATTATATACATGGTTGTACTTATGATATTTTTATGGAGCAAGAAATTGATTCGCTTAATAGTATCGAAGATGAAAGATAGAAAACTTCCAAGGATTGAGAGTAGGCATCGTAAAATAAAAGAATTTGGACCCGAAAAGTGTATCGGGAAAACATGAAAAATTATAAAATGTCTGTCTAATAACGGAATGGAGGAGAACTCGTAAATACTATAGAGTAGATTCTAATTAATAATTCAAGCAGGAGAAGGTAAGGGGTAGTAACAGCCATGTCCTGGATGCTGCGAATTCATATAAAATTGGACAGCAAAGAGAATTTAGGAAGTATTTGGGAGACGAAAATATATAAATACATATAATGACAAAACCGAAAACTTTCAGAAAGTAGATTGTCTGTCACACAACAGAATATCACAGTTAGATATTACAAAGAGTAAGTCGAAACTATTTTCCCTTGAACGCGAATAAAGAAGTTATGAAGGGACAGAAAGGATAGACACCATCTACATAATTACAGTTTTGTGTCCTTTTTTAATATGGCTAGTATTTCCTTGGGATTTCAAGATGATTTCAAAACAATAAGCCATAGACTCGAGTAACTTTGAAGTTACGGAATAACCGAATATTCATCCATTCTTCTTTCGATGCATTTTCTGGGTGTTGTTTATTAGACGTACAATCCTATAACTTTGCCTTCTTTACAGACATTAGCATATCCTGCAAATCTCTGGAGATCGTAGCGACTTTTCTATGGCTGTGGGATGTTGAAGAAAGTCGGAGAAAGGAAGTACGTTGGAGATCTTTATTCTGCATAAAAATAAAGTCTTGTCGAATTCTTATTTTCCCTCCTGAAGTATGGCGATCAGAGTTGAAGCGTATGCGCGAGAAAACGTCTATATTACATTTTGCGTGTATTGAGAAAAACGGCAAGGAAGTTGAAAGTTGTCTGTAGAGCAGGGTGGCGCTGTGTGCTGTAACATAGACTTTTTTCCATCAATCCAACACACTCGGTAATAGGGATGCGTAAAAGGCCTACTTTTACGGAGCAGTGATAGCAGTAACTTATATTTTTTTTAAATTAAGAATCTGTAAAATATAGCAGTTAAAAATAAGAGTTTAGGAACACCTTTCTAAATGGGATTTATTTGTTCCAACTTAAAAATCAGTGTAAAAGCACCATTTTAGACTAACTTATAAATCTGTAGCTTTTTATCTGTGTAGTGGAGTGATAGATTGCCATTAGGACTTGGTAGAGTAGTTCATATTATAACTGACGGAAACTATTGTATGTAATTATCGGAGCTTTTAGAGATTCAGTTACATTTTCGCGAAGAAGTAGTACAAATATGATTAAAACTTAATAGTTAGTTGAAAGTCCTTCGGCTATAAATGAGACCAATTTACTCGATTTGTTCTAGATTGAACAGTTACACCACTTAAAGAACTACAACCATCCCCATCAGCTCATAACTGACTAAATCCAGTACTGAATTTATAACCTTTTATTCGTTCATTTTTAGTGCTTTCTGATGCTTAAAAAAGGTTTTCAAAGCTACTGTTCTCTTTTATGTATTAACAGATGTGTAAGACAAATAGTAAAATGTATCAGTTCATTGTCTTTCCTCAAAATTTATGTTGCGCATTGACTATGTATACTTCTTAATATTTATGTTAGGCGTAGTGTTGAGTAATATCCTACTAACGCGCCTAAGCTTATGCGTGAATGAAATCATTAGAGATCACGAATGCGGATTTCCAATTTAGAAGAAATAGATCTTCGTTGGACCAGATTTTCGCCAATACCCGGTCTTATAGAAATAATGAGATTAGACTTCTAAGATAAGCAGGTCATGTAGCACGGATGAGAGAGGTTGAGAGAGAGAGAGAGAGCCGAAGATTATTGTGCACTGTGGAAAGCCGGAGGAACAGATGATGTTGCAGAGACCAAGACGTCGTTGGGAGGACAATTGACAACTAAAGTCTTTAATATAATTAAAACAAGCAGACAATGCTATCACACTTAACTTTATTGTAAAATCACACAGTAGCAAGCGTTCCAGTTTCAATGCTCTACCAACATCTTCCTCAGAAGACGCACTAATAAACACTAACAGATCATAAAAAGCACCAGAAGGCCAAGAGATGCTTCGTACGTCATCCGCCGATCACGTCCCAGAATTCGTTTACTTTCTAAAACTAAACAAATTTTAAGGTGGATTGGCGGATGATGCAGCAAGGATCTCTTGACCTTCTGATGCTTATTATGAACTGTTAGTGTTTATTAGTGTGTCGTCTGAGGAAGATGTTGGTAGAACATTGAAACTGGAACGCTTGCTGCTGTGTTGTGTGATATCATTGCCAGCTTGTTTTAATTAAATTAAATATTGATGCAAGGCCTCAATATAATTTATCCAAACTAAAGTCTTATGTCACATCCGGTATGTCGTCATGGTAACCCGCCATGTTATAGTCTAAACAAATAGGTATTTGGCAGTGGGTTTGTGGTGTCCCTTCGATATTCAATAATTCATTATGGTTTTTTTGCTTTCTGCCAGATTACCATAATTACCAAGAAATAGACGCGTATTTTATTTGTGTCTCCAAAGGACTGAAATTAGAGAAGAAAGTGGAAGGAGCGAATTACATACGTAAACAAATTTCACGCAATGCCATCGAACGCAGTTTTGAATACGTTGATATGATAACGAGGATAATTCCTCGTTGATTGCCGAGTTCTTGATGTTAAAGAAAATGGGGGTAATTCCATCCGAGAAGCTTAAACTGAAGTTGCTGATTCGATTATACTTAAGAACACACACTCAAGAAAATACATATTACTGCTATAACGAACCCCTTGTACTCTATGGACAGCGGCGCAAATTGATATTGCAGGTAAAGTTGACAAGGAATAGCATAAATCAGAATTTTGAAAAGGTGATAGCACCTTTGTGTGTGTTTCATTAAAACATAAATTAACGGAATAAAAATTATCTACTCACCTCAACTTATTATATTTATTGTTCATAGGTACTAACTTGCACTTCCTTCGTAAGTGCATCAAATCTCGGTCATATGTAAGCAAAATTACGTAGATGATTGGACTGCACAGCATTTTCTATACTCTTTCAATCAGTTCCGCTTGTCAGCGAAATAACCAACAACTCGACGAATATTAATAGACATTCCTTCCATAACTTTTCTACCTTTGTGCTATCAAACTTACTGTTTGTTTAGTCTTAGCCTGCGCCGTTGCTACGGTAACCAACCGGATGTGGGTCAAGATTTTAATCACCCACAGTAGAAGAAATCTTCGAGATGTAGGTGTTCGTGCTGAAAAGTGATTTGATGTTGTCCAAAATAGAATCCAATGATGAACGTTTATTACTGCGGCGATGAACTTGCGAGTTCCATAAGCCATAGGGTTAGTTAGTTACAGAATATCAATACATTTTATACTAACTTTAGAGCTTGGTTGTTATTTTTCTCCAAGAGAGTAATTATTCAGCGTATTCGTGTTTCAGACCCTGAAACGTATGCATATGGCTCGCCACCTACAAGATGACGAACCTCCTGGAACGTTTGTGTTATTGTTGTGTGGGACGATCAGCAGCAGCCTTGGACAGTTATTAACTTACCCGTTGAATGTTCTTAAAACTCGGATGCAAGCTCAAGGTAAGATTCTTCTTTCAGTACAATTCTCAGTTTCTGCTAGTATTAGAATTAAGGAGACAGCGAGATCTACACAAATTAAAGATACGAAGCGAAGAATTTTCTTTCTGAGGGGAAGCAAGGTTTGAGTGGGATGACACCTTTATTGACTGTGTGGCTAATCCCTTTCTCTGACTCAGCTTATTTCCAAACTCTGAACAATCTTGCACAATAATTCTTATGGAAGTAAAAATTCAGTGTTTGAACCGAACCTTGCCTATGTTTAGTATTAACACAAGGAGTGGAAAATAGTACATGGTTATATGCACTACAGTGTAAGTTAATATACATCCACTACACGCGCTTCTATAAAATTTGGATTTATTACACCCAAATTTTATTCAGCTTCATTTAAGATACCAATAGATCATAACAATGTGCACGCCACCACTGTAACCTTTATTTATGTTACTCTTTACTATACACGGATAGAAATGTGCTTTGGTGTAGCGAATGAACGGTATACTAGTACTGTTTTTCTTTTTCTTTATATACCCTATACGTAGTTATAAGAGAAATATTGTCTAATTACTAGCGACATCTATTAACTATTATAAAACTATTACGCTATAAAGTATAGCACATTCCAGTCGTTCTATTCACATTTTCATAGCTGATATTGATCAAGCAAAACAAATAAAATGTGAAAACAAAATATTATTTTTAGAAATTAGTCTCAAAATAATAAAAAATCCACATCAGAAATAAGAAAACACCTCCTGAGTACATTCAAATTCCAACACCGTCAGTGGACGAGCGCGGACTCAGTCCCAATATTTAGGTGACAAGTATATACGCGCGGACTAAGAATCCACAGTCCCAAACAAACGTCCATTGCCAACTGCAGAAAACTGGTAAGAATGTTCTGATCTCGAAAACAGATATAGTGGAGGAAAGCCTTCGTTCTGGCAGTCGGTTTACTACCATTTGCAATTAACCAAACACTGACACCCACCGCCAGAAAGTCCAATAAATTTTCTTCGGCGTTGGTACTTTCTCAAAGCAAATGGGAAAAGCTTGAACCCAGTTTCTTCCCTTGAATGCTTGAGTGGCCCCAGACAGAGAAAGGAAGGAAGAAAATAGAAAAGAAGACAAAAATGTTGAAAAGATTTCTCTCCCTTCTGTGATAATGAATAATACAGCAATGACTTTATGTTTTGTGAAATAAGAAAATAGTTCTTTAACACATGGCACACATTCTATTGAACATGTACGAGCAGCTGTAGTTCAGTTAGTAGAGTGTTAGCTTCTTATTCGATAGCTCCAGGGTTCGATTCCCATGGCGGCCATCCCGAGTGAGGTTCATCCAGGTTATCCTCAGTAACACAAGGTTAATGCTGGGATGTTACTTCGAAAATACTAGTTGACTTCTTTCCTACATCCTCAGCCCAGCCCTATTCTGGCCTCAGCCATAGTTGTCTGAAGGCCATAAATGTCATACATATTCTATGGAATACGTTCATTAACTAGCAATTACAAATGTCCTTGTATGACTTTATCCTATTCAACAATAAAAGTTCGAAGAAATAAGTGTCTAACCAGAGAACAATGGAAACAGTATTGTTACATGCAACGCATTTAGGTAGTGGGCATCTATCCCCAACCTTCAGGGTAAGCAGTGTTGGGTGAGGTACTTATTTTTGTACCTAGGTACACGTACTGACCTTAAATTGTACCTAGGTACAGGTACTAGGTACAAGTTGGCCAGTGTACCTAGGTACAGGTACAGGTACTGATAAATGTACCTAAGGTACTTTTTAGGTACTTGACCCAGTTAGTGCTAAACAGCGCTAGAAATATGAAGAACTAATAGGATGCCGATTGACTAAAATATTACTCCTTTCTTTAGAGTAATAATAATAATAAGCAATTATTATTAAGCAGGATACGTTAAGCCAAAGTGTGCTGTGTTATCTAACCCTTGTTAAAAAAAATACGGACATTTTCATGCACCATACTGTATATTAATAATAGATAAAGAATGAAATCAATGGAAGGAGTTAGAAAAAGCAGAAATTTAAATACAAAAATGATAAATCATTTTCTTCCGCATAAGTAAATCTTTCTCCACGCTTTTAATTTATATATATTTTACTTTTTTTCGAAAAAGAATTCCGTGTTGAACATGAGCGGCATCCGTTTGTTTCTTGATACTGTATACAGGGTGGTAACGTAATGCAGGCAAATTTCGAGGAATCATAGTGCATAACATAATAAGGTAAAGATCTTGATTATGTGGGTGGAAATCCACCGAGTCTCGGAGGTACATGCAAATGAACTGTAGAGGATCAAATATCCAATACAATTAACAGTAGAATTGATGCGGCATGCTATTGTCAAAGACTTCAAAATTGTTCTATCTAACTTTGCATATTTCAAAATTTTTCATTGGGTGCGCAAGGGATTTCTCAAAGGAAATAAGTGGTTTCAAGATATTCTCTGAAGAAAAGTCGCAAACGAATTATGATTACCTGCTAGGAGTCATTGCGACTCACCTTTACTTCAGAAAATTTCTGAGAACCTCTACTTTCTGTGGGGAATCTCTTGCGCACTCAATGTTTGAATATGCACTTTTATAGATGATGTTTGAAGTCTTTGATGATAACTTGCCATCAGATCTACAATCACATTGGAAATTTGAAGCTGTAAAGAACATCTCTCACTCTTTCTGCAATCTGTAGTTCCGACACACGGCGGAATTTCCATCCAGATGATCAGAACTTTTTACATCCTTTTCTTCACTTCACATTGGTTCGTGGTGTCCTCAAATCCAGCAACATTAATTTAGCTCATTTCTCGACGTCATATGATGATGAAAATTTGCACAGTGACGTAAGTCGGGTGATGATACAATATTATGTTGTTACTTTCAGTATATTTATATATTTTAAAAGCATATTTTAATATTTTTTAACATTATCCATACTAGCCTGCAACGCAGTGGCGTTCGGCTGGTTGCAGAACACTTTAGGATTTGGATAAAAATATTAATAAAAACAAACTTTTTAAAGACATAATTTTCTTAAACAATTCGTACGAAAAAGTAAAAAATAATTTTGTTTAAGCATGACTAAAAGGAAAAGCATGACCCAGCTCCCACTTTATAAATTCTTCAATTATCACGCCCCATGCTTTTCGTTTCCAGTGTGCCATAACTCTTGTTTTCTTCGTACGTTCTATCAACTGACTGAAAAGAATTAGGTTTCTTTCATTATAATTAATATTTTTACATAATATAGAGATAATGAGACTGTCTTCTTGAGTTTGTAAGAATCCACCGTTATTTCTGTTTGAGACTCAAAAGAATGCTCTCTATTGTTATGAATAGTACATTTAAAACTAGAGTTTCGTAGCGTTTCAGATGAATACGTTACTTTTGTGAGTGAAATTAGATAACGCAGTAATTTGATCGTAATACTTGGAAATGGATGTTGCGATTTTCAGGATGGATGTTGATATATCAAATGAAGGTATGGATTTTCTACGATAACCTTATGCGGTGGTACATTTAGTTCTAGTTCCTAATATCATCTGTTGTAGCTTGGAAGCTGAGCTTGCACTTGTGCTCTGTTATTCACGATAGCAGATAATTATTAGGAATCCCTTTTCTAAGAGGCGAGAGAAAACATCCGTAGTTTTATAAAGGAAGACATGTCCAATATACATAGGTAAGACGTGGAATTAGGAACTCCTTATTTCAAATCTAAGATGTCTGTTTTCTATCAATAAATAAAACTTAAATTAATAACTCGGGTGGAAATATAGCATCCATTAAATTCTATTTTACTGTTCAAATACTTTTGTGGCACTAGGGGACGCCATCTCTACGCAATTGAACTATTTACACTCCCTGTTCCTAGTGTAAAATTTTTTTTCCTCACTTCAAGATTTTTTTTTTTTAAATCAAGGTAAACTTTAGAAGTAAGATATGTGAAAACATATCTTTCACTTCCAATGATTTGAATTCATTTTTGGCCTTCATGTATCGATGGCTCACGCTGGGACAGGGTAAGGGAAATGATACAGGAATGAATCGACTAGAGTCTGGGTTGAAAGTATCATCCCGACATTTGCATGGTCAGACTAATGACAACAAACTAAAATTACCTCTTTCAGGATGGTTGGTCGCTAGTATTGAATCTAAAACCTGCCGAGTACGAAAACACCGCTTTACTAACTAAACCACGGCCACTCGGTACTTCCAGTGTTGTTTAGTATAGCATTAAAAAAATAATAAATAAATAAAAAAAATGTTTAACTCCGTGAAGAACCCAAGTAAACAAAGAAGTGAACACATCATGTAAAGGAAGCTCCCAACATTGAATTAGTTTTTTAAAATGTGCCAGATTTTATGCAATAAAATATTACGATACAATGATTTGAAAAATAAATAATTCTTTTAAAATTTATGAAGCGGTATACCTGCAATGTTTAACTCAATAAGAATCTAAACAAAATCTTTCGGTTATTACTCATTTCTTTGTTTTGTGAAGAAAAAGGAAATTAGCATTCGAATGAAAAAATAACATTAAAAATAATTAATGAAGACAAATTAATTTCTGAGAAATGGAGAAAACAATGCGTTGGAAAACATAAAAAAATAAATTTTTGTCGTTCTTAATTTATGTTTATTTATGGACTTACAGCCAGCTATGGGATAAGCCTGTCATATATCAGAGGGATGGCATCCTTTGGGAAGCGCTCTTCCGAGTACAGGCAGGGTTAAGTTAGCGGTCATGACTTTTTGTCTAGCTATTATACCAAGATTAGACAGGTGAAACTGAGAAAATCTTCGGAGAACCTTGAGCAGTGTGGCCGACAGCAGGATTCGAAGCTACATGCCTCCCCGGTGCCGATCCAAGTTCTCAGAAAATATAAGTTAGCAATAGATTAAAAGTAGCGCACGTCTGTGAAGCTCTTGTGATCAACAAACTATACTTCATTTCTAAAAGGGTTTCGAAAGAGACAGCACATCAAACGTCCAATAACCAGCTAGTTTTGCTGCAGTGCGTCAAGATCTGTCCTTCATTTAATAATTATAATAAACAATAAACGAAGCTGGAGAATCCATATTTAAGCATTTAAACAATGTTCTAAAGTAGGAACTAACCTTATATTTTTGTTTTAAGTATGGCTCTACCTGCATTCATTCCATGTTCCCTGCCGATAAAAGCTTTTGCTACTTTTTTTTTTTTTTTACTTCAGAAATTTCGGAAAAGCTTATACTTTAAAAGTTCAGAGAAATCACCAACAATGAAGTTAAAAAATTCCAAGTTTTATGCTGACAAATTAAGCATATTTTGGACATGAATCATCAGTTGTTTCTTTTTGGATTAAGTGAGGCAAATAGTTCCAAGATTCCTTCAATATGAATGTTCATCGCCTAATATAAGAAACTTTTTATCAAACTGTATCACTGAGAAAATTCTCGCTTCGATTATTAGCTGAAGTACCTAAGAAAAGTACCTAAGATTCAGGTACTAGGTACAGCAAAAAAGTACCTAGTTACAGGTACTAGGTACTGCAACTGAAATGTTTTAGGTACGTGTTTTGTACCTAGGTACTACCCAACACTGGGGGTAAGACGCCAGTTCACCTGTTTTCCGCCCACACATGTGTTGCCGTCCAAGTCTTGTGGTGCCGTCAAAGCAAATGCTTGTCATCCACAATTGCCCAACTCAAGCGCATTTGCTCCTCTGTTATGGAGTTTAGCCTTTAACTGCTTATTGACTACAAAACTGTTTTAGAGGAAATTACTTTTAGGTAGAAAAAAAAGAAGATATATTTTGATTTTAAAGGACTTGCTTTGTCTGCACGTGACAGATACCAACATCCGCTAGAGCATACTGACTAGTTCTTTCACGCCAAAAACTTTCTCCAACTAGGGTCATAGACGGAATCACATTATTATTGCCACTTCCCCCCCATTGGCAAATTCCCTCAAATAACACTAGATTTAGATAAGAAATAGAGTTAAATATTTACACCAATTATTTCTAAGTGGAACGAAATACGTTTGTAAGTTTTAACAGTATTTTTTCTGTTTCTCTTTCTGCAACAGGTGCTTCTGCTGGTGATGGAGTTGTAATAGAGAAGACTATGTCCTATTTAATTGTGGAGACTTTCCAGACAGAAGGCCTCCTAGGTTTCTATCGTGGAATTCTTCCCAACTTTCTGAAAGTAGTGCCTGCCGTTAGCATTAGCTATGTTGTGTACGAGAATTGTAAAAGGATGCTGGGAATGAGCATTAGCGAATGAATATATAGAAGCGGAAAAGGGGTTGGATAAATAGAGAAGTTTTTATTTTGTATCATGACATTTTATATTTATATACTTATTCAAAAGACTTGATTTTTCTTAAATATAATTCATTATACTGTGTATATTACATTCTGAGTGAAACGTCTGCGATGTACTAAGTAAAATGATGCTTCTACAGCGAACTCTTCACTATTCGAGGGCAGATCATTCTCTATGCGGATTAATCAGCTCTATTACCAGATTATTTTAGCTGCAATTTGTACACATAAATAAAAAGAATTCCATGGCTAATTCGCACAGGGGATAAGAAAAGTTTAAGGAGCTTTGAATCCCTTAGCCCCTTTCTGGCCACGGGGCTGCATCGATAGTAGATATGATGATAGCGGGCAGTGTAAAGAATACATTCAGAGAAAAATCACGAAGTAAGTCCGTTGACGTATTCGCCATTATTATAGACGCCATATGTTCCGCTAGCACTATCGTGTTATGAAATATACTATTTTTTTTCTTCAAAAATTTCATTTTGCCCATCCGTCTATTTCTAATGTATACGCGCATGATGTAGATTTAATCGAGGACGATATAAATGCACTACAAAGCAACACCGATGTCTTAGGTCTACAGGCAAGCATGGAGAAAACAAAATACATGATAACAAGCCAAAACACAGGAAATTAAGGAAATATAAACATAATAATTGGTGAGGAGATCATAGAAAAAGTAAACAAAGTTAAATACTTCGGAGCATACGTAAGAAGGAAAAACGACTTCACGGAAGATATTAAAAGTCGCTTAGTATCGAGCAACGCTTGTCCAGAAACTGACCAGTCCAATCAGTCCAGAAACTTCTAACCTCGCGATTAATATCAAGGAAATTGAAATTGAAAATGTACAAAACGGTTATCCTACCGGTAATACTTTATGGATGCGAAAGTTGAAGTACGACCCTAGCAGATGAAGATAAAAGATATACGGGCCGAAATGGGACGAGATAACTTCAGAATGGAGGAGACTGCATAATGAAGAACTCCACAAACTGTGCGATTCACCAGATGTTGTAAGAATAATGAAATCGTCATGACTAAGATATGCAGGTCGTGTAGCTCGGATGAGGGAAAACAGAGTTTATATTCCATCTTGGTTGGAAAGCCGGACGGAAAGAGACCGTTGGGAAGACCGAGACGTTGGGAGTACAATATTAGAGGCGAACTTTGAGAAGTAGGTGTTCGTGATGGAAACTGGCTTGCTGTTGCCTACAATAGGATTCAATGGCGAACATTTGTTACTGCGGCAATGAACTTGCGAGTTCCGTAAGCCATAGAGTTGGTTAGTCCATTTCTAACTCAGGATTGCGCCTCAAAATTAGTAGGCTGGGAAAATGATCTCATATTTAAAATAAGTGACCTCGCTTTACTACATCGTTTTCAATCTAATCACAATGCAAATCTTATTCATAGTTTCTTTGTGCTCTAATACTTCTATGAATAAGAACATACGGCCCTCGCATCGTCACAATTTTGTCTTGGATTTCCAATCATTTCCTCACCTTTCAATACACATACAGCCTCTCTTTACGGTATTTGTTTCAATTATATCCACTTCAGTACATTATGAACCGGGTTAATGACGAATTGCTTTCTAACTCAGATCGCTTTGAACTGGTCGCCATTACTTTTCAGTCGTGGCGGTGGGTCACAAAAGTTGAGGGTGCAGACAATTGGAAGCTTTTGTCTCCCGCGTCTAAGTAGATCTATGTCACGACTACTGGTAAACATTACCTTATGTTTAAGTTCATTAGAACTTGCAACACCCCTAGTAGCAATGAAGGTTTGGCCAGGTTAGTGAGCATGGTCGAGGCAACTTTACTCAACCAGCCCAACAAATTATGTACATACACAGGTGTAGAAACAAATGAAAATATGTAGACGAACAAAAGCAGAGAAAGCATTCACCGCCACTTAATTTGTTTTGGGTGGATTTCCTCAGCCTAAAAGAGACGAATCTACGTATTTGAATTGTGCCATGCAAACACGGCGATTTGGTTCCGTCTTTTCGAGGCAATAGAAACAGTAGAAACTCTCATTTTAACTTTCTTTGACGTGTTAAACACGAGAAGGTGGAAAAAAGACGAAGAATGCCTTGAGTGAAAATGTGGAATAATCCCTGTACTAGAGCCTAGCTTCACTAGTCGAAAAAATCCGACGTTATCGGGGCAGTAACATTCCCAAATTGGAGTAAAGGGTTAAAGGAAAAATGTATCTCCTGAGTTTTGTATACTATAGCAGTGAACTGTGTAAAATGCGTCTACAGGGTGTTCAGAAAAAGTCGTAATGAACTTCGAGGGATGATTGCTGACATCGGAATAAGAAAGCACGTCCGTATAAACATGGGTCGAATGCCGCTTAGTTTTCGAGGTACAAGGTTTTGAACTTGGAGCCCAAAATCGACTCCTTGCAATGATAAATGCAATATTTTTTTCGCCATAAATCTTAAACGATGCAATAAAATAAAATTTAGTTTTCTGAAGGTGATTTGGATTGATTCAGTGGATATTAAGAGCTAAGAAGTGATGCAATTCGGATGATCAGTGTTGCCAACCTGGTGCATTGTTTATTTTTTCAAATGACATTACGTCAGTTTATTGGATATTTGGCATCCTCTAGTGATGGCAAACAAAGTATGTAAAGAACAGAATGCAGTGTTGCAAACTGTGAATGTTATAGCAGGTTAAACATAAAAATCGCAACGTTTCTTCAAAAGAAAGGGCAAAGTATTACAGTCCCCGAAGTTAGTTACGGCCTTTTCTGAATATAAATAAAAGAATCTAACCTGACTTTTCTATCCTTACCTAACCTAATGTAACTTTTAGTTGTAAGCAGTGGCGCCGACTTTGAAGGACATAGTACTTTTCTCCACCGAATCTCAGCGAATATTTTCGAGTGGAGACAATCTGATACATCTCACAAGTAAAGGATGAATCGGGGATCCAAACGGGACACGTGCCAATTGATGGAGCATAGTGAACTCATAGCTATACGGAAATATTAACGGCAGAGGACGTCCGTGTCAAACACTAGAACAAATCAAAGTTAACATGAAGGTTTAGACAGTGCATGTGAAAAGTTCCCGAACGGCTAAATATCTCGGTTAAAATGAGCTGTTGCAAAAATTGCAAGAGACAAAATTTCCAGAAAAGCATCAGAGCTATCCGATGAACTAGCCAAACGCTCTGTGTGGGCCTCAAGTTCGAATTCATAGGCTGCTGTAAAGCTCCACGTCTTCTCACCATGAATCTATTTTGGATCCTGTGGAGCCTATAATTTATATCGTATATTTTGAATCGGGACATATTCTGACGTATTTCCACCCGTATAGATGCAGAATTTGGAATAAAAAGTGGGGGTCCCATTTAAAAAATTGAACTTGGGCCCAATGGGGCCCACACAGGGTCCCGCATAAGTAGTTTTGTTAGGTTATCGGATAGTCTGATGATATTCTGATAATTTTGTTTTTTGCAATTTTTTCGAAAAAAAAAAAAAGAACTTTTCACATGCACTGTCTAGACCTCCATGTTAACTTCTAGCGTTTGACACGGACGCCCTCTGCCGCTTAGATTTTCGTACAGTACCGTAATGTATGTATGTACTATACTCCATCGGTTGGCACATGTACCGTTTGGATCCAGGATTCATGATCCATGCGTGACCTTTACTTGTCAGTGTCGATGAAAAATCTACAACCTTTGTTCACTAATCTCGTACATCGTTTGTTTTAAATTCTCGCTTAATGATATTTTTTAATCGCAAATATGTCAGTGATATTAGGAAACAATATTTACTCCTCTTTATGTTCTGTTGGGAAGTTGAAAGGAACTTTAACAGAGACAATTCAAAGTGGGAGAAATTGGTTTGATGACTCGCAGAGAAGCTGTATTAAAATCTACGAAGAATGGCAGCTACCTTCTGTGCAAGAGATTTCGTACAAAATTTGATTCTACTGACAAATCAAAACATTTTTGTTTCGGTGCCAAGGAACAGTACGTACGATATTTCGAAGAGGGAATTGATTTTGTTTTATCTGGTCTCATTTCTGGATCTAACGACCATGTGAGTAGATTTCTTTAGTTGGATCTTTTCGTGTTCAGAAGAAGGTGTAATTTGGATGGCCTGGCTGCACGGCGTTCAGAATCGCACTTTTTTATGTAAAGGATATATACAGTTCTAACCAGAATAGATACTACAGAAATCGATATCTCATTGCGTACAATTAAGAATATATCTCTGATCAACAATAACCGACAAAATAGAGCAGAGCAGTAATTGGGAGGACGCAGATTCAATTCATTATACCTGATATGTTTTCCCCTTGTTTTCCTCGGTCAGAGCAGGCAAATGCTGGAATGGTACATCTTTGATCAAAAGTTCTGTCGCTATGTCTATAACTGCATTTATTTATTATAAAAATAAATATATTGAAACAGCTTATAAAACTGTTGACTTTCAGACATATGCACAATCACATGACGCACTTTACAGCCGAATATTAATCTGATACGTAACTAATGGTGGGCGATATTTGTAAAAATGTAATTTTTCGTCAACAAAATATTCTAAGTCCAAAATTTGTACCAAGTTGTATAATTCCCTTGTTTTATCGCAGAGATTTTTGTAACGCAACAGGAACTATTTAACCTAATGTAAATGTTCATTCGATGTCACACATGGAAGAATGGGGACATCTTTGGGAATGTGGAAAA
The DNA here is from genome assembly GCA_022664845.1 of Lepisma saccharinum. Taxonomy (NCBI): domain Eukaryota; kingdom Metazoa; phylum Arthropoda; class Insecta; order Zygentoma; family Lepismatidae; genus Lepisma; species Lepisma saccharinum. Next base: position 42,317 of record JAGDQP010001186.1, on the reverse strand, counting down.
TATTCTTTAAAGAGATGTCCACAGCTGTACTTGAGTAAGTCCAGGTCTGATTCCTTCAAACATCCTTTCCTTTGTTGTCATTCTTTGTTGTATCCAGCATAAAATGGGCGAAATTCGACTTTATCTGGAGATGTTAAATAAATAAATAAGACCGAAACGCCCGAACTCAGGACGGGTTCTTTCTCCCTTGTCATGCAGACGACACAATTGGTGGGCTTAACCAACTTCCGTACGAATTATTAGTTATCGGATGGAATGCATTTTAAAGTTACTCAACGATTCGTAAAACCCATGCAAGGTCTCTCAACGTAAAGGATATTGGTAATTGTTTTCTTATCCATTGAAGCACGCAGAAAAGATAAACAATAATCTAAAGATGAAACTTTTTTTTTACTATCAGAATACTATTGTTGATATTTCATTTATTTAGAAAGCGTCGAGTACTGCCCTCAGGCTATTTCACATATGATATTAGCAACAATAACAAAAGGAAGGATTTGGGAAGGAATCCGGCAGTGTTATTCAATATCATCCTAGCATTTACCTGGTGTAGCCGAGAATAAAAAAAACAGGGAAAACCTCGGCCAGAAGGGGCGGAAGCAGGGCTCGAAACCAACCTTCTATCAACTTAACTACAGCCACTTGCATTCTAGACATTTTAATGAACTAATATATTAATTCTTTTGATTTCCCTGTATCTTTGAGTAGCTTTTGCTCCATAAGTCTCCGCCGCTGGTTGTAAGAATGAGCTAGCATTATTAAGTTTTATATTGTACGGAAAACCTGGTTAGTGTGATATGTACCTGGAGAATATCCACGGGAAAAATTATTGGTCGTATTATTAAACATACCCTGTATAAACTGATAGACGGTGTGAGCCTGAGGCGCCTAAAGGCCATAAATTAATTCAAATTCAAAATGTACTCACAAAAGACATCCTACGGATATCTTATATCGTTATCTGTTAAAAGCTTTTCTGTGAATTGTTATTAACGTTTTAAAGGAGTTACTGTAGTAAGCTTCTAAGGACAGAAGTTACAGTTTTAGTTGAATGGGATCCAGTATTTAAAGTTGACGAGAGTTCTTACGGGAACATTCTTATTATTAACAGAAAAGTCACTGTTCCAATTCGCTGTATGACTTCTACTCACGCCTTTATTCCAAAAATCTCAATAATTATTAATAATTGCTACTATCAGTATTATTACCTCTTGCCTGGCTCCCGGTCATGCCACATATCCTTCGTTGAAGTCCATCCATTAGATCTTGAATAATCTTGTTAGGATTTGTTGTGATCCTCTCATCTATATCCTTTTGAAGATCATAGTCTGACCGGTAGAGACAGCAGATTGGTAATGTGATCCACGATATGTTTTCATTTTCGTCAAACTGCCAGTGTGTTTTGCTATTAATCTGCGAGCTTCAGGAAGGGATAGATTGCTTCAATTTTTTTTTACGTTTTGCATTTCATCCCAAGTGTCGCATATAAGGGCAAGGTTTTCCACAAAACCTGTTCATAATTTATTTTTATGACAAATATTTACACATGGTTAGTGAGGAAGGTGAACTAGACTTAAGCTGATTTTAATTCTTACTGTTCGAAGTGTGGCTACGCTGTTTTGAGTTTCAGGTTCAAAGTTATTTGTTCTTTTTAGGAACACCGTTCTGGTTCTATATTTGTTACCGCAATGACGTTCATGTCCGTTTTGGCTCACTTTAAACACTGGTGGGATCCTATCCAGTGCATTTAATGGACCCCAGCGCAAAATACTTTCTATAATGGATGGATATTCTAAAATAAATAATAAAAAAAAGCCGAAGAAAGTATCGTGGTGTTTGTAATATTCTTGCTTCAAATAGCTAAGGGACAAGCTTTTGCTTTTATGAACAGCCTTGGGAAATTAATCCCAAGGGAGGGGAGAAAGCCGAATGGATTTGACCTTCTGACCAGTAAAGCAACCAAAGAACAGGTGAATCGGCAGCAGCTGTTGAGTTTCCGTCTCCAAGTGGTGACGTCATTTTCCCAACGTTTTCCTTTTCTCTCAAGATCAAGGGAAAATAAAAGCGAAGTCCTTTGGCGATGCCAGGAAGTGAAACAAAAAGAGATCTCCGGCCGGCTATTTGCGTAGCCTTCACAACAACAACAAATAGCCACGGAAGAATCGTTTCACATGGAAAGTGAAAAATTATGGCACGATTGCTTGTTTCGTTGGCCTCACTCAGCTCATTTTCAGACACCATTAGAGCTTCGTTGTCGTCATTCAATGACGGACTACGTGTTAACTAATGCGCCATTCATCTCAAAATTATATAGCGTCCGTCTTCTGATCTTTGACGTGATCAGTCAGGTATTTTGTACTAACGATTTTTATTTTTGCTCGAAACTATGATGAGTTATTCAACCGATTCAGTGTAATCAGGGTTGTGCTCGAAATGTGGTTTTGATTGTACAGGATGATAACGATAAAGTCAAAAAGAAAATAATTTGGGAGAGAAGAAAGGAAGTAGTGGGGCGACCCTGACTGTAGATTTTCTGGGTTCTTTGTGACAAAACCGGGTGTATATCGAGATGGTGGTACCTTGAATCAAAGTCGATGGCGCTATCTTCTATAAACGAAGAAAGAGAGTTTGTAAGTATCGTAAATGACGAAGCAGACCCAGACATCCTTTTTCACACAAGAACTTAGGTAATTTTGTCACCAAAATGTGAGCAAATAAGTATTTTGTCACAGAGCAGAAGAATTGACAGACAGGTAATTTGGTTAATGTATGTAAAGACCCACCTAAAATAATTCGCTCCTCTAATATTTTCTTAGTCGCATATAAAAAGCTCATCTTATGAAAATAGGAACTTTCGTGGCCTGAACCCCTCCTTAATTTTCCGTGTCCCCCTAATATTATAATGGCCAGAGATACTGTTACTAGTATAGAAGAACAATGACAAAAAAATATATACATAAAAAACTTTTTAAAGACATACTGTTCTTAAACAATTCGTACTCAAAAATAAATAATTTTGTTTATGGATGACTAAAACAAAAGCATAGGGCGCACCAATTCAAGCATTTATAAAATGACTGTATATGAGAGCGCGCCGTATGCTTATCTTTTTATTCATGCATATATTTGTTTTTACTTTTTAGTACGAATTGTTTAAGAAAAGTATGTCTTTTAAATGTTTTTTAATTATTTTTTGAGTTATTGCGGTGTTGGGATACCTTTTTATCAAGCTAAATGTTTCGTGACCCAAATCCAAAGTGTTCTGCAACCAGTCAAACCCAGGCTATTTGCAAGCTAATATTTATTTTAAGATAAAGAAGTCCATATTAAAAAAAATATATATTAAAATATGCTTTTAAAATGTATAGAAATATATGAAAATAACGATGGAATATTGTATTGGCATCCGACTTACGTCGCTGTGAAAAATTTCATCATTCTATGACTTCCGGAAATGAGTTAAATTAACCTTCCAAGATTTAAGGACACCACGAACCATTGTGAACTAAAGACAAAAATGTAAAAATGAAAATGCACGCTCTCGAAATTGTCCCACTGTTCCTACGTAGGCTCGAACAGTGAGGCATTAACAGTTTCATGAAAAGTAAAGCTCATTTTAATGACGACATAAATTGAGAATTGAGGAGTACACGCAATGAAAGGGAAATGCCCGTTTAGATAATAATTAGTTTGCAACTCGTAACAAGTACTGTTCATGAATGATCTCCTTGCATGTATCAAAACACCTAACAAACTTTTATTTGCTGACGACTTAAAATTTTACTCTACTATCAATTCAGTGAACGATTGTGAAAATCTACAGCTTGGCATAAACGAAATAGTTAAATGGTGTAACAATAACTCACTTGAAATTAATGTTAACAAATGTAATATAATGTCATTTACGAGACGTCAGACAGCCGTGCGTTTCAAATATCAAATTAATAACACGCCTCTACCATACACCAAAACAGTAAAGAATCTAGGTATAATATTTGATTACAACTTGCTTTTTGACGTTCATTAGACAAAGTTGTTAATGAAGTGTATAGAAACCTGGGATTAATAATAAGAATGGGAAAGGATTTCAGGAAGACTGAAACTCTCATGCGTCTATTTCAGACATATGTAAGGTCAAAAATTGAATACGCTACCATTATCTGGAATCCAAGTACTGCACGCAGCTCAGACAAGCTCGAAAAAATCCAAGCAAAATTCCTAAGATTCCTGGTATACAAAGAAACAGGCGTATACCCGAGAACTGATAGCAAAAACATATTAAATATAAACTTTAACATGACGAGTCTTGGGAACAGACGGACTCTTCATGAAATGATTTTTCTTTACAAAGTGTTTACAAATAGAATAGATATCATCAATCTGCTCTCAAACTTTCAGATACATGTCCCATCAACCAAAACCAGAACAAAAAACTCAGGATTCTTTTATTATCAAAAACCGCGAACAAATATTATGCAAAAGTCACCAACTTGGAGAATGAGCGCAACCTATAATGACACAAGTAAAAGAGTTGAGAAAATTGATTTTCATAACATGAATCCTAAACAAATTCATAATATTGTAAAAAAAATACTGTATGTTGATTGTACTCCTAGCGGTGACAATAATGTAAAATATGGAACATTGTAATTAGGTTCTCCTGTTGTGTTCTAAATAAATAAATAAATAAACAATGACAGCTAAGGAAGTTTCAATTCAAAATCGCAAATAATCCACAAGTTATAGCGGTTTTTAGAATGAAATACATTGGAGTCAATGAGAGAGTTAGGGTTTAAAATGTGTATTACGAGAAATCATCTTTGAATTTGAATTTATTTAAGGCCTTTAGGCAACTATGGCTTAGGCCGAAAGAAATCATCTTTCACGCACATACACTGTAAAAATAGGAGACACAACGTTCATCCAAAAACATGGAGTCAGCCGAGCTGCATTCACTTTTTGGGTTAACCCAAATTTAGCCAGTTTTCGGTTGAACGTCTTACTATATGTAAAATTTCAAAATGCGTATATTTATATCATATTCAGCCATTTTCTATCCACTGTTGGATGAAGGTCTCCCCCTTTTCTTTCCACAAATCTCGGTCTGCTGCTATCCTCATCCATGTAGCTCCTGAAAAACGCTTGATTTCATCTACCCATTTTGCATTTTATTATTATTATTATTTATTGTTTAGTGTAGGGTTGCATTAAGCTATAGAATTCTTTTACATGGGTTATAGTTACATATAGAAGAGCTTGTTGCCCTACAATAACAAAAAACATAAAACATAAAAAAGACACGAAAATAATGCAAAAGCATAAAAAAGAGATAGAAAAGTTACAAAATAAGTACCATATACATGTCCATGCTTATGATATGCAGTTAAAGTATAACACAATGATGGGAAACAAAACACTCCCCCCCACACACACACAATCATGATAAAACAAAACAAACAAAAGATACATTTGGGTAATAATGATTAGCTGAAAGATCTGATTATATACAATGACGGCCTGACGTGCGCACTATTCAGTAGTCATATACTACGTAACTGATTTTCCTTTTGAAAATATTTAGATTTCCCTCTTTTTTTCAATTCAATTGGAAGTTGGTTCCAAATTTTGCTAGTCAAATAAGAAAATGATTTCATGCCATAATTTGTCTTATTACACTTCGGAATGTGAATATTGTTAGAGTTGTTGGAACGCAAATTACTATAAAACTTACTGTCAGAAATGGGGATGAACTATTGTCAGAAATAGTTCGGTGGTGTGCCGAATAAATAGCTTTGTGCACTTGCACCAAGAAAAGGTTTTTCCTTCTGGATTCAAGGGTAGGCAACAACACTGATTCGTTACATTTGGAGGTGAAGAGTGAGAGCGGAGCTTTCTGCATTATCCGAATAACCCATTTCTGCATCCTTTCAATATTTTTTACGTTAGTTTGGTTGATTCCGTACAGAACTGCACCATAGTGCTCAAGAATAGGTCTAATATACGAGGTATAGTACTTTATTCTGTGGGTGATAGGTAGATAACTGCTTATGTACTTAATACTCTTGATTTTCGGCACAGCATTGGAGCATATCTTTTTAACATGTTGCGTAAGCGATAGTTTAGAATCAAGAGGTATGCCTAGATATTTCAATGTAACACTTGTAGATATCTTATTGTTTCCTTTCCTATCTGAAGTTCTCTGTCAATTACAGAACGTGTGCAGTTGTCCGTTGATAAGATTAATGCTTGTTTTTGCTGTGTTAATTTTTAGATTATTTGCGTTGTACCAGTTAAACATGTTAGTTTCAATAGCGTGAGTTAATTGATCTAAAGAATTAGAGTAGCAAAATAAGAGACAATCATCAGCGTACAAATAAACCTCCATATTTTTCACAGATAGTGCAAGATCATTAACGAATAAGTTGAACAGTTTGGTTCCAAGGATTGATCCCTGTGGTACCCCAATTTGAATATCGGTACATTTGGAAATAGTATTACCAAGTTTGGTACTTATTACTCTATTATATAGGTAACTTTGAAATCATTTACAAGCTTTTTTAGATAAATTGAACTGGCCATATAATTTGTTCAAAAATAAATGAGGTTGCACAGTATCAAATGCTTTGCTGATATCTAAGGAAATTAAACCAATGTAGTTTTTTTAACTTTAATGTCTAGTATGTTTCACCACTTCGTGATTAATTCTAGTAGCAATAGATCGGTGGAGCGATTTCTGCGAAAACCATACTGTTTTTCAGTTACGAGATTGTTACATTCTATATGTTCTTTTAATTGACTATCAACCACATTCTCAAGCACTCTATCCTCAATATCCTTGCCTTACCCCCTTTCCAACTTAAAATTTTTCATTTTCTTGATGTAGTTTAATGACAGATGTGGTAGTCGAATAAATGTTTCGCAGTATCTTGATGTACGCATTTTCGATGCCTTGATGTTCAAGTGATTTAAGTACTGCTGACAAGGAGACCGAATCGAAAGTTTTTACGAAATCTACGAACCTCAAACATAGTGGAAGTTCATATTCATTAGTCCTTTCCAAAACTTCATTCAATGTTTGTATGTGGTCCATTATGCTAAATCCACGATGAAACCCAGCTTGTTCCATTCCCTGGTTAAAATCCAAGTCCCGTCCAATACGATTCAAAATAACTTTGGTGAACATTTTATATAGAACTGACAGTAAACTAATTGGTATGTAGTTTTCCACGCGTTCTTTGCCCCTTTTTTATACAAAAAAATTATAGCAGCATTATTCCAACTTGAGGGTATTTTTCTCTTAGGTACATTGAAAATAATTTGGCAAGTTTCTGTTTCATCTTTTCACCTTCACATTTAAACATCTCTGCTGTGAGTCCATCTTCTCCTGGCGATTTTCCGTTCTTCATCCCTCAAAGTACTTTATCCACTTATATATATATGTCTATGTATGTATGTATGTATCTATCTATCTATACATACATACATATATATATATATATATATATATATATATAATAAATAATAATAAATCACAGCCATATTCAATCCACTAGTGGATGAGGCCTCTCCCCGAAGGGAGGAGTTGGTCTACTGCTCCCACGCTGACCAGACGGGTTGGGAGAGGAGAGCCGAAGCTCTCACTGTGATCGCCACTGTCTTTTATTCACAGCAGCTCCTCAATTGTCCTCACGATGATGTACACTTTTTCAACGTATTTCATTGAAGCAGAGAATTTTTTGAAAGGAGAAAAGAAGAAAAGGTATAAAGTTTCATTAAAATTAAAATAAAAAAAAAAATATCAGTTAGTTGGGTTTCGATTCAGGGTCCACCAGCACACTGGGCAGATGCTCTCGCCACGTAGCTACTTTTTTTTTTAAAAAAATTTCTCGCCCTAAGCAGGCTTTAATTACTTTACTTTACTTTATTCCTTTATTACTGAAAATACAGATTCATCCTAACTACCTTATATCTATGTTAAAATACACTCACAAATATCCATGCCCGAGGCGGGATTCGAACCCACGATCCTTGAGTAGATGGACTACCACACTAGTCCGCTCGACCACCTGGATCGGCTAGCTTGGAAGGCAGTTGGTGGTTATGGCTTTCCGAGTGCTATCTATAGCTAGGGTTTTACTGCGAAGGAGGTTAATCATTAACATGTTGCTGATTTTACTACGAGGAATGTCTCGTTAAAAAATGGAGAGATATGTTTGCTACAGTGTAAAGATTTATACCCAACTTAATTCCTCTTTCTGCCAATGCAATTCTTGTCGTCCTCGGCCCACCATTAAACTGTTTACTGTTCACAGAGTAAAAGCAATATAACAACACAAAATGATGGGGCGTTCAGTGCCAAGTAAGTAACGTTACTCCTGTTATTGGGCTATAGAATATCCAGCCGCTTAAACTTCATCCACAAAAGTACGTAACTTCAAAATTGTCAGTTTAGCTTACATTTCGATCAGAAAATGACCGAAATTTAAGCGTAAAGTAATTTGAACGTTCATCGACAAAACGCTTTTGCCAATTTCAACCCATTTTCAGTTAACGTTAAGCAATTACAAAGAAAATATTACACTTTAAAATGAAGTTAAGGTTACCAATCTTTCCACTAAAAAGCTTACACTATATCCACATTTAAGAGTAAGGGTCAGTTCTACAATCGACGGCTAAGCTTCTGGCCAGGACTAAGTTGAGACCATCTCATTTTACATACTCTCATTGGCCAAAATATGACTTGGCCTCAAGTCAGCCCTGGCCAGATGCTTAGCCGTCGATTGTAGAACTGACCCTAAATACAACAAAATGCTAATTTTCGACTTTTATTTCTCCATAAAGTGGAGTAACTTTCATCCATTTCGTGTATCCACTTTTTACAGTGTACCCTTCTTTCCGTGTACTCTTCAGTTGTTAATATAAAAAATATTAAACACTCATAATGAAGAATTTAGAAGATTTATGCTGAAATTTTCGTACTTTAGAGCAGTGCCGTAGCCAAGCGGGTGGCACCCGGGCACGTACCCCCCTTACGACTCGGGTTATTTTTTATTTCCCTGGAACATAGCATCTTTTCGAGAGATTCATAATTTTTTTTCGAAACAATCATATATTAGCATGCACATAATTTTTACATATTTCTGTTGATTATTAATGAAGTATACATAACTTTTACTCTCTACCCTCTTTATTTAGCAACTCTGAAAATAATTAAATCTTTTCTTTGCAGTGAGCTGTAGGCAGTGCGATTTTGTCATATTGTCTTTTGTCCGGAAATGGAAGTCATAGTAATGGCTGGTATTCAATTCTAATAGTAGACTCCTTCTTCACAGCTATATTGTGTGCCGGGATGTCGGAACAAGGGCCGTTTGCCCACTAACCATTTGCGAGCAAGGCAATCTGATATATTAAATACGTAAATAAGAAAGCTATTTTGACTTTGCTCCCCCAATCGAAAAGCTGGGTGTACGTAAAATAAACAAACGACATTGTAATTAAATATTTCTATATTACAATTTTCTATGGCAAGTAGCAGACTTTGAAAGATGATTTGTATGGTATATTTCCCAATTTCTCTGGCACGGGATACATGTAAGTACAGTATTGTTTACTCATATTGTACTACATATTCCCACTGACCTCAGTAGCTTAGCCAGTTGTGGTGGGTCGTACTATGCTTTTGTAGGCTGAGTGAGGTTCATCAATTCGAGTCCCACTCGGGGCATCCTGACTGAGATTCTTCCGGGTTTTCCTTAGCGCCACCAGATAAATACCGGGAGAATGTCTAGTGATATTGAAATCAACGTAGAATATGTTCTCAGTCTGCTCGCCAGAGACAAACGTCGGATGAAAATTGCTCTGTAAAAGTGGTCACAAAATCAAAGTGAGAGAGCAAATTACAAATAACGGCTATCATATTACTATGATTATGAGTGTTGATTTATATTAGTTAGTTGCTAAGGATGGGATTGCATCTTTGTTCCCATATGTAGGTAATTATTCAACTTGGGTTCAACTTTGAGTTCATGAAAGTTAGTCTACGAGAAGGGAGCACCTCTTCAGATATCCTGGGTGCTGGTACTACGTACCCCAGAAATATTTCAAACAAATCGTATATTACTCCTTAACATTTGGAAATTAAAAATAAAAGGTAAACTTTAGAGTAGTTCACAGCCCTTCATGTCAACGAGCCGCCGTAGTTCAGTGGTAGAGTGTTGGTGTAGCATTCGGGACGTCGTGGGTTCGATCCCAGCGGCCGACCATCCTGACTGAGGTTTTCCAGGGTTTTGCTCAGTGACACCAGGCAAGTGCCGAGATGGCACCTTCAACGTAGACCCTGGCCGACACCTTCCTGACTCCTTTCCCCTCCCCGGCCTGAGCCTTAGATGCCTAAATGCTATAAATAAAAATTGAAATTGAAATTCAGCCCTTCATGGTCTGGATGTCAAGGAGATTAGTTAATGTTTCCATTATTCGTTTATGTTTACGTGTAGTTTTACTGTCTAGCCACGGAATTTTATTAGACAACTTTCATTCTATTTTGGTATCTCAGGGCATATTTCATATTTGCCGAGTAGCTTTCTGATTCGGGGGATTGAGGATCCCTGGTTATAGGGCAGGCATTCAATTACTATCTTAGTCTTCAAAGACAATAACAATTTTAATCACCTTGCGAACATCTTTGATGTTTCTGTTCCTTTGCAAAGTAAATAATCAGAAATCAGCTTTCACTGATACAAAAATAGAATCAAGAACTTCTAATGTAAAAATATTGGTCAGGTATGTAGAAATATTAAATATTATTTAATATTTTCTTAGTCCATCAGAAAAGGTTTTAAAACCCAAAGAATCGTGCAGCAGGGTATTAGAAGTGTCTGTTCAAGTGATTCTGTAGGAATAGTTCCTACAAAAAAGAAAAAAAATTAGTATGAATAGAAACAAGCTCTTACTGAACGTAAAATCAAATATTGATTATTTTTACTCAACCGTAATTTTTTTTTTTTTAGCATTTTGGACTGGAATTTGTTAATTCTACTTGTAAGTAGCTCTTAAATTTCCTCAGCACCGAAACTCTTGATTCTCTAATGACAATAAAACATGGAGCTATGCGTACCAAGTGCAAAAACGTGTTAACGACTCGGTTAAGAAGGGTCATATGCATTGGTGTAGCCAGACAAATTGTCGCGGGGGGCATCAAATTTTCTTAGGGGGGCACCTCTACAAATACCAAAGAGTATCATAATACTTCGCGTTTATTTAAAATATTTCAACGTTTATTCAACCTCGGTTTAGTGCATAGTGCATCTGAAATCGTCTACCTTGACTGCTCGACCCCTTTCATTATTATTATTATTATTATTATTATTATTATTATTATTATTATTATTATTATTATTATTATTATTATTATTATTATTATTATTATTATATCCCTTACATAAGAATAGTTCAAAACGGATATTATTTTATTTTTATAATTACCAACAGATTGATTAATGGTGACCACTTTTGTATTGAGGTGTATGCAAAAATTTGTGTTAGCAGATTTTTACGGAAAATGTAATATCTGCGGACTGGTATTCAAACAAAAGCCATTCTTTCCAATAACATCTGCTTGATAATTTTAGTCCTCTGCATGAAAAACATAAATAAAACGTAATTGAACTGGTCAAACTGGCGTTCAAATGTGACTGTCGAAATAGAAACAATTCCAGTTTTCAGGGCGCTTTTTCGCCCAAAAGAGAATGAACATTAAAGCTGATATTTGTTGTAAACTATTGCATATCAAAGTATTTTGAATGTATACAGAATATGAAGGCTCCCTTAATATTTTATGGATTTGAATTTTATGTATATTGAAGGCTCAATATCTCTGGTGCGACAAAATATAAAAATCTAATGTTTTCACACGTTAAACATTTATCTCAGGAGAAACTGCCGTAGAAATTTGAACTTTGATATTTGAGTTTGAAGAGAGTTACATATTTGAAAATTGTTGAATGATGCTCGTATACGCTTTGGTAGAAACATTGAAGATCCTTCTCTGATGAAAGGCCATATAAAAATCTAAATATTCCATAATTTATACACTTATGTCGGGAGCAACTACAGTAGCAATTTCCATTTTGATATTTGAGTTTCAAGGAAGTAACAGATTTGCAAATTGGAGATGAATAATGCTCATGCGTGCTTTAGTAACTCGTATAAAAAATGGCTCTGAAAAGAAATATCCTGTATTATCGTCAGAATTACGATTTTACTACTGTAATGATAATTGAAATGCTTAAGTATTAATAGATGCATACAACTGTATGAGCTCTTCAAACACACATAGAAAGGTGACAACATTTTGCTGAAGGCTTGGTTGCATAATGGAATGAAAAAGCAATGCGGAATTGCAGAGCAGTCATGTTACCAACTGAACACCGGATATACATAAAATAAGCTCTCATACAAGGATATTTCTGGATCTACTTTACGAATTCACATTTTTCTTGGGCACTCTGATGGTGATATAACATTTACCAAAGCACGCACGAGCATTATTCACTCCACCCACACCCCAATTTGCAAATTTGCAACTCTTTTCAAATTCAAATATCGAAGTTGAAATTTCTACCTTAGCTTCTCGTGAGATAAAGTGCTTAATGTTTAAAAATATAGACTTATATCTGGTGTCCCACAAGACCTAAGAATCGCAAGTATTCATACCATAGCGTGCACGAGCATTATTCACTCCCAATCTGCACCAAATTTGTAGCTACCTTAAAATACAAATATCGAAGTTCACATTTTTACCATAGTTTCTATTAACATAAATGGATAACGTGTGAGGAAAATAGATTTTTATATTTTGTTTCACCAGAGATATTGACCTTCAACATGCATAAAATACAAATTTTTGGATTTTCGAAAATTCGTAAAAAAAAAAAAGAAACATATATTAACGTTCAACATGCTTTGATATGTTAATAGTGCACAAAAATCAACTTTAATATTCAATCTCTTTCGGGCGAAAAAGCGCACTGAAAACCGAAATTGTTTCTATTTCAACAATCATATTTGGTTACCATTTTGACAAGTTCAATTACTTTCTGGGTTTTTCATGCAGGGGACTAAAATTATCAAGCGGCTTTTAAAGGAAAGAATGGTTTTTGCTTGAATATCCTATGATAAGCGAACTCGCATATGCTATATTTTCCGTAAATTTCTGCTAACACAAATTTTGGCACGTGCCGCAATGCAAAAGTGGCTGCCATTAATTAACAGATTGATATACAAATAAAATAATATTCATTTTGAACTATCCTTATATAACGCCAATAAATATTTTTTTGAAATATATTTTTTGAAAGGACTTGAGCAGCCAAACTACCACGTGTGTAAATATGAAACCGGAATTTGTACATAGACGGCATTAGCTGTCACTGTGGTTACCGTCAAACTGCGTCCTTGGCGCCACTTGCTTGTTTCGACTGATGATAACGATTTGCAACTCACAACCAGACAAGTTTCATGCCATAGTGTAATGTTTAATAGCGTTGAACATGGCGCAATTTGTACCTACAAACTACGATGTGCGGACAGCATTGATTTTTTGTTACCATTTGAAGAAAACTGCTGCAGAATCGCATCGCATGCTTGTCGAAGCTTACGGTGATCATGCTCTTGGTAAGTCACAGTGCTATGCGTGGTTTACAAAATTTAAAAGTGGCGATTTTGACGTGAGAAACGAAGAACGTGGAAGACCACCGAAAAAGTTTGCAGACAGCGAATTGCAAGCTTTGTTGGATGACGATGACGCTCAAACGCAACAACAACTCGCGGATCAATTAAATGTGACAAGAGAAGCAGTTTCCATACATTTAAAAGCCATGGGCAAGATTTAGAAGGTGGGAAAATGGGTTTTACATGCATTGACTGAACGACAGCAGGAAAACCGAAAAACCACTTGCGGAATTCTGCTCGCCAGGTACAAAAGGAAATCATTTCTCCATCGAATTGTGACTGGTGACGAAAAGTGGATCTATTTCGAGAATCCTAAGCGTAAAAGATCATGGGTAACTCCAGGAGAACCGGCGAGATCGACTGCAAGACCAAATCGCTATGGACGGAAGACAATGCTTTGTGTTTGGTGGGATCAGAAGGGAGTGATCTATTATGAACTGCTGAAACCTGGGGAAACCGTTAATACCCAACGTTACCGACAACAAATTATCGATTTTCATCTGTTTTGCGTGAAAAACGACCAGAATATGACCAAAGACAACATAAAGTGATTGTGCTTCACGATAATGCACCCTCCCACACAGCAAAACCGGTCAAGGAAACGACTGCGACGTTTGGCTGGGAAATCCTTTCGCATGCGGCTTACTCACCAGACTTGGCGCCTACCGATTTTCACTTATTTGCATCCATGGGACACGCACTTGTTGACCAGCGCTTCACATCTTACGAAAATGGCTTTATGACTGGTTTGCAGCACAAGAGGCACAGTTTTTTTTGGTCTGGCATCCACACATTGCCGGAACGATGGCCAATACTTCGAATAAAATAGTTCTTAGCATTGTCATCTAATCACTGTGTCTTTTCTGTACATAAATTCCGGTTTCATATTTACGCACCTGGTAGACGATTTCACATGGACTGATCCACAGGTATCGTGTACTAAGTGCCTGAAACTTAATATATCTAGTGTATTTTCCCAATTTTCATTTGGGGGGTACTGCACCCTGTGCCTCCCGTGCTTACACCCCTAGTCATAAGTATATGAGACAGAGAGAGCAAGAGTTTATCTGTGCCAATCCTTAACGAAATCCTGGCTACGGGCCTGCTTTAGAACCAAAGTTGGAACAGGAAGACACTGCAACAGTATGTTACTTTTGGCCTACTAAGCTACGTGTATAATAGTGATATCACTATAAAAAAAACCTTCGGGGTAAAGGGAAGAGTGACGCAATAATTCGACTCACAAAAGAAGTGATATCCATTTTGCGAGTGATTTTCTTTGTGTTACTATGGCTGAAGTGTTTCCTTTGTAATAAAATTAAGAGACTTGTTAGTGTCGTCCCTTCCCGCATAGGGACACAAAGAAAGTCACTCGCAAAATGGATATCACTTCTTTTGTGAGTAGAATCCTTGTGACGGGCCGAAATTCACAGCTACTAGACTGGCCCATATAAACATCAAGTTTAGCATTTTTTTTTATCCGAAGAAATTTTCGTACTGATATCACTAACGTAAATCTGCCTATAAAAAGAAAGTACATAGTCTTCATACAAAACGTCGATTTCGGACCATGGTAGGCTCCGTATCGAGAAAACGGTAACTCCTGTTAAAAAAAAAGTCCCTTTCGGCAGACCTACATGCTGAGGTAGATCTCGAAGTTTTTTTTTTATTTTCAAAAATTCAAATGTCGCCTTATATGAGCGCTTTCGAGAAACTAATTATTGATTTATAGATTAATCATCAAGAGCTTTTCAACTATACCCCATAAGACGTGGTTTTAAAATTTTCGAATTTCCATCCCCACCCCCACTCGTACCCCCACAACCCCTGAATCTTTGGTGTCACCGTAAACTTCATAGGGAGTACTATAATTTATGCAGTCAAAGTTTCCCTCTAAACTCTAAACTCTTCTGTGAAACATCAAGCCAGTTTTCACCTTGAACAACTACCTATCGAAGATCTTTTCTAATATTGTCATCCCGATGAAGTCTCGGTCTTCCCAACGGCCTCTTTCCTCCGACTTACCAACTAAGAATATTATCTTTGTTTATCATCATCCGACCTACGTGGCCTGCCCATCTTAGCCTTCGTGATTTCATTATTCTTATAATATCGGGCGAATAATATATTCTGTGTAGTTCGTCATTATGTAGTCTCCTCCATTCTCCGGCAAGCTCGTCCCTTTTCGGTACGTATACCTTTCTTAAAACTTTATTTTCAAACACACGCAATTTATGTTTAACTGCCAGGGTCGTACTCCAACTTTCTCAACCGTAAAGTATCACCATCAGAATAATCGTTTAAAAAGCCATACGTAAACAAATTCATGAATAATGATTAGATCTCTTCTTATTTAACAGCGAACAGAAGCCAAGACTCAGTTAGAGTAAATGGAAGAGGAAATAGTATCCACATTACGTTAAACTATAAATTTGTTAATTCAATGGCCCAAAGTTATTCTGTAGTGCAAGAGAGAGCGATGAAGTGTCAACGGATGCGACTTCAGAGTTTATGTTTTGTGAAAGCAGTGTAACTTTTGGTAGAACACAAAAGTGGAAGTTAATGGTACAGGCACATGCACAATGATATCGCTTCTAATAATAATAATAAAAAAATACACTTCTTAGGTGCACTTGCTCTCCTCACGTGTCAGCATCTAGGACTGCTCCTCAAAGTAATTCTGCCAAATTGGTGTAAGTTAAATTTACAACAGAAAGATGAAAAAACGGATTCACAACACTTTACACACACAAAGAATATGTGGCCAGAAGTTTGATAGGAAAATTTCAGTTGTATGTTTAGAAAGGAATCGTGAGACCAAAGTGCTGGCATAATTTGGAAGATGAAGTCTGAATAAAACTTATTTATGTCCTTATGTATTTTTGGCCGGGATAGGGGAGGGGAGAGGATGTCAGAAAGTAGTCGGCAGGGCTTAGTAGGTACCATCCCGACGTTTACCTGGTATAACAGGAAAATAACTGGGAAAACATCGGTCAGGATGGTCGGCCGCTGGGGTCGTTCCCAGCAATTTTAAAGAAATGTGAAAATGGCACAAAGCATAAAGTAAAAACAGTTACTTGATGAAGTATTGAACCTTCACCATGCATTTTGATTTTCAACATGAAATTGAATCAGATTCATTGTAAGCTGTAGGTAATAGGAAACTTCTTTCTTTCACCTACGTACGTTCTCGTGGTTTTAATGGAAAGAAAAGAGATGAACCTTGGTCATTTTGTGGCTGATGACCTCTGCTGCTACAATTTGACAGGAATTAACAGTCTGTCGGTCGTCACGAGAACCAAGCCCTCAACACACGCAGGACCTTGAAACACCATTGGAGCGGCTATCAAGTCATCTTCACAGATCACGGAGTTTCCCATTGAAGGATTTCACAGGCAAAGATAAAGGCATTGTTTTCCATCGAAAGCATTTCAAAATATTATTCTTCGTTTCTTCCGCTTAACTGCATATAAACACTTCCTATGGAATACAGTGGTTACAATTTTTTTTTTACTGTCAAATACAGATATTGTTGAACAGCTTGTTCAGAATGCTATATACATAATACTTCCTTCTAAAGTAAGATATCGTCATGAGGAATGTTGTGCAGAAGGGGAAGATTCTTCAAGACAAATTGATTCCGATTAGGGTGGTGCAATTTCTGAATTTCGATATCACTGGCAATTCGAAAATCGAACGTTATATCAAAAATCAAAGTATCAAATATTTAATATTGAAAAACCGTTCATACCGACAAATCGCTGGAAATGGAAATATCGTTCATATCGAAAAATGGGAAATCAAAATATAGTTCGAATCGATATGCCGAGTTTTTGATATATTGATATTTCAATTTTTCAAAATATCGATTGATTGGTCGATCTATCCAAAAATTTCACCGCCTTAATCCCGATCTCGCACTTTTCATTTGCCTTCTTTTAATGGCACCCTTCAGTATACAGCTGCGTAATCAATGCCCTTACTAGTTTCTTTTCTATTTATAGTCTCCAGGTATTGTTGTATCCAATGGCCTCTATCTAAATGCGATACTGGACTGACTGCTGCCATTTAAAATTTCATGAGTATATGAAGCCAGGGAGTGGAGAGAACATTTAAACTCGTTTGTCCACTTTCGCTCTAATGTAGATAAAAGTTTCGGTTCTAACTCACTTTTTCACGCATGGTATCGCTGTGCGACTCGTTTTTTATTTATTCTTGTAAAAAAGTAAATATTATTTGCAGTATTCTCTATTATATGCAGAGTATGAATAACTTAGGAATTAAGACTTAAATAAAAAAAAGGGCCGCACAGCGGTACGAAGCGTATGAAACTAAATTAGAGCTGAAAATTTGGTCCACATTGGTTAGACTGGAAGAGGCAAACAAGTTTTAATATATGCTCTGGCGTCTAAGTCTTGTCAGCAATTCCCTATTACCGTTGCTTCCGTAGCCAATTCATTTTTTACATCCTCCTTATCTACACACGTTTACAAGCCTCCTATTTTCTTTCATTAACATCTTAATTTCTCTCTCTATAACATAATCTTCAGAAAACATAATTTTTCCTCTTCGTGAATCTTACTTTCACTATTATTTTCCACATATTTATTGCACTTCACATTCTCTACTTTGCTCTTAATATTTTGATGTTGGCTGTAGTTTAATTTGTTCTCATCATCATCACCCTCGTTTTCTTTACGTTTAACGTAATCACAACATATTCTTCGATCTTTTATCATCTTATCATCTTTGCAAGAACAATCATAATAAAATTAATTAAACTGAATTTTGCCATTAATATTCATCCCATAACGGGATTCTTCAAAATGTTTAACTTCCATTCGTCCCTTTATTCACCTTTCTTAACATTGTCAACCTCCTTTCTTCTTCCTTTCTGTTTTTCATCCTGAAATGCATCTTTCTGTGTAAACAATGTCTTAATCACTTTCTTTTCCTTCCTCCTTTCTCAACTATACTCTCTACTATACTTAGTCATCATCTAATGCATATACCCGATTGCTTTCTCCATCAGCACCATATTTAAAGCTTGTAATTATATTTCATCAGCCCTCGGTCGAGATTTCAATTCCGCTTCATTCAACGCAATACTTTAGATAAACTTTACACGTATTGCTTTACAGAAATGATAAGGCAACATTTATTTATATTGTGTATCTAACCGGAATGACCCAAATATAGATACTGATATTCTTAATTGATAAGTAATTCCGCATACGTTAGGGGCATGGAGGAAGGGTTACTGAATACATTGTATCACGCACACTCAAATACATTTAACGTTTGATCAGTTGAAGTGAAGTTCTAGCTGAACAAAAGTCTTTCATTCGTCGTTTCTGTAGATGGGAATGCAACATTCCAACAAAGTGTAGTTTGGTTCTTCAGTTTCAATTCTCACAGTAATTACGGTGTTTTGAACAGTTTTTTTCCTTCCAAGTCACTGACAACATTTGTCCATAACCAACTTCGAAGAATCACTAACAAAATGTATTTCGAGAAAAAATAGGTATATTCTTTATTATTATTACATATTATTAGTTGATAACAACGATATTCTTTAAGAATCGCCACCGATATGTTCGATGAACCACTTTATACATGTACTGGACAAAATAATGATAATAATATTGGGGAAGTCGGAACATTTTGTATTAATACGGTGACTCGCCCGACCCCAGGACACGTGGCCAGTCCTTCAACGTCCAGTTTCTGTGGGCATTGCATTATGGGCGTCTCCTTTCAGTACTTTTGTCTGTTATTAGGGTTTGGGAATAACAACACCCCCATGGATACCCATTTTATGGAGTTTCCGCATCACTATTTTGGATGACGCTGGGGTGTTCAGGTGCAGATTGAGTTCTGTAGCAACTTCCTTGGGCGTTGTTTTCTTCTGCGACATCACAATCCGCTTCAAGGCCCGACGGTCCCTATCCTACAGCTTCGTCTTTCGACCACTGTTGTGCTTCGCCCACTCTGTTTTACCGTGCACTGTGAATGCGGTCATGACTTTTGAGACCGTGCCTTGTGTAACGTCGCTGTTTTACTCACGAATTCTCCAGCTAGACGAACACCCACAATTAGACCTCTTAGAAACTTCGTCAAGTCGGACATTGGTCACTCCCCACGTTATGGGTATAAAGCAGGACGGGAAAGATTGTTTGCAGGATAGGAAAGATTGTTTAATAAATTGAAATTGGATTAGATTATTAAGATTAATTTGTTTTTAACGTTAATTATTAATTTTGTAAATGTAAATTGATTTAAACTGATATGCTAATGAAAATCAATGCGAAGTAGGATGTTGTTCAGTTTCGAGAGGTGAACGGTAGATATCTCTACTGTCGACAGGTAAAAGTTGAAGTGAGTAACTTTTTGTATAAAAGGAAACTGTTATCTTTTGTTAGTTAATGATTTGCACATGAATAAAAAAGATTAAACGATGATTATTTAACGAGCAGAAAGCAATGTTATATAAGATGTTTTAGATGGCAAAGTATTATGTACACCAGCTAAATGTAGGAACCAGGGATGTAAATGGTTCATGGCGGGAACTTCAAATTAGAGGGAAGCCTCTGTTAAATTAATACCTTCCTTTTAATGACATAGACATTTAATTTTCTTATGATAGATGTTTTGGAGCATTTGTTTGTGGTTGCGTTGGCTGCTCTAAGCTTACGAACGAATACCTTTAAAGAAATCAAGTGTAGCCCACGCTACGGAGTAGCTTTGGGGCATGCTTTATTTAGATAGATGCTGATCGTTGGAGCTATTTTACGTCGAGTGAAATCCACGAAAGAAACCCTGAGAATTAGACATAGCAAAGATAAGGAAGCAACCGCACAGCAGCAACCTGAGGACTGTATCAGTACCACAACAAATTTCAAGTAACTCAGAGTATTGGTATGAATGGTCCCTTTACAACCACACCTGCACAACATCCACAACCACGCTGCCTCACTCTATAATTAGTGAACAGTCCATCCTATTTGCAACAAAGAAAAGACGATTGATTTATGCCGTGCTCAGTGTTACAAAACACAGTTACAATATGTCCAACTTCTGACAAGTGTTTCCATTATTTTGTCCAGTACCTGTATGCTACAAGTGTGTAATTTCACAATTTAAACGTCGTAGCAAAATATTTTTCACTTATAACTATTTGATAAAAGTGGAAATATTAAAAATGGCCTCGGAGAGCGTTTGTGCGAAGTATTGATGTAAATCTTCTCGACTCTCTTCATATGCAAATGCCATATCACAACACGGTACAACGTATATAGACTGTTTTGGACATGAATATAATTCTAGCTTATTACGCTATCACTATCAAATGTTCATCTTTTTGAGTGTCCATTTTGAGAAGCAAGCTTTGAATATATCACTGATTCCAAGCTTTTGGAATTCAATTCTCACAGTTCAGGAATACATAAGGAATTAGAAATTACTTTTGAAAGTAGGGCGACTATAATACATTAAACAGAAACCTGCTTGCTAGAGGGAAATTTTCCTTCCCTGTATGTTTACTCAGACACTAGATACATTAAAATGAATATCGATAAATATAAAAGCGAGATATTTTCAAGTTAAACGTATTGAATTAAAGCGTGAAATTCGCGCAATTACAGACATCAATATTTGTGTATCTATTTATCATGTTAATTACAAGGTTTTAAATCAAAATTAGTTTTGTAAATAACAATTTAAATTCCTTCGTAAAATATTCTTTTCAAGCATATCCTCAAGCGATCACATGCGAAATAAATTTGTATCATCTCAAGAATACTCACAAGAATTGAATTAATGAAGTGTTTGTTGTTTTGTATGTTTTAATGTCTATTTAGCAACATGCCGAATCAATATAACACTGGAGTCAATCAGTTCTGAGATTGGGTGCTTTCTGGTCACATATACACGTTCCTTTGCTGCTCCCTTCACTGCATCACGAATTCCCTCCCAAATCCTACGTACATTAATTTCAACCTATTTGAGATTTCGAGTTGGTAATCTGCTTTTACGCTTGGATTACCTAATCATTTAACTTTGAATTTCAATTTGTTTTGATCCTTTGCTTTCTCTGTTCATGATGCTTAACTTTTCCCTCACTTTTGTGATTATTAACTGATGGTCGGTGTCATCTTCCGCTTCTTTGAAAGACCTAACGTCCATTATGTTGGCGTGTCTTCGTCTATCTACTAATACGTGATCGATCTAGTTGAGAGTTTTGTCATCCGGAGATATCCATGTTAATTGCACTAATCCGTACCAAATGCGAACATTATACAAATTCAGGGGGACCCAACAAAAACTTTTCATCCTGTTTATTTCGTAACCGTTTGGTTTCCAGGAAGAAACTTGACACCCATCAGTTTTGATTTCAAGGAGAATGTACCATTGGGATAAAGCATTGCATACTACCCCATTTTGCGCGATCTAGTGGCAAAAAAGCGAAAATTTTCTTAAATGACAACCTGGGTTAAATGACACATTATGTGAATAATCTTTCGACTCAATAAATCTGTGATTCCTTTACAAGTTTCTTTGAAAACTGAGAGAAATTGCGTGTTGCACTCTCAAATATTATATAGCGAAACTTCGCACGTGAGGTAATATTTTACACTATTTATAGTTATGAGAGCTCCAACTTCCATCAAAAGTAGAAAGTAGCTTCTGGGAATATCACCGTCATGATTTAAAAATGTTGTTCAGACGTTAAATTCTTAGATGTATTCAGTAGAAAATTTGAACGGGATAAGTAATTGTTATATAGTTCCAGAACAGTCTTGTAATGTCAGCGCACACTAGTGATGGAGTCAAGAACTATGAACGACCGCAAGCATTGCGAATATAATAGTTGTGTTGTAAGACACGGTGTCTATCATAAAGTGTGATGTTTACTTCCTGTGGATATACTTCACACAGATTGTCAACCTGGGCTGGCTACGTTTACTACAGCAAATTATTGCCTTATGAATTTAGTTTTATTTTTGCAGAGAGAGAGAGAGAGAGAGAGAGAGAAAGAAAGAAAGACTGAGACTGACTGACTGACTTCTAAATGGTTTTGTCTGTTGGCCAGGTTTTATATTAAGAAAAATGAAAGCTTTGTTATTCCAGTACAGAGTATGAGAGAAAACACGTTTAGACTTATTACATTGATGTTTCTAATAGTTTTTTTTCTATTTACGATGGAAGTTGGAGTGATTTTAATGTTAAGTACTGTAAAATATTAACTCACATACCAAATTTCACTTTAAAATATGTTAGATTTTCACACGCAAATTCTCGCAAAGTTTTCAAAGACACTAGTATGATCACATGTTTCTTCTTTTTCAAATAGTCTAAAAACCATGCACATGATGTGTCACTTGAGCCACGTCGTTATTTTAAAAAAAATGTCACTAGACAGCAAAAAATGGAGCGTCATGCAATGCTTTACCACTATGGTACATTTCCCTTCAAATTAAAAGTGATATGTGTCGGTATTCTTCCTGGAAGTCAATCTGTTATGAAATATACAGGAAAGGAAGTTTTCGCTGGGTCACCCTGTATTGATATACGAGTCACATTTGGGAGGGATAAGCGCACTTTAATAACAAGTCAACTTCATCAGTAGCTTTAATTTAACATTCAAATTATCTTCAGTGCAACCTTTCATGTGAAAGTGAACAGGAAATGTGCATATGTAGAAGTGTTGCCTAACCCGCAGGCGTTCATGTAAAGAAATTTGAAATCCTGTGATTCGTATTCCGCTAAATGCCGAAACGAAGTAGTAGAGGAGAGCTCATGGGAATACATCACCAATGTACCGTGGAAGTTCCATGCTGATTTGCGAGTTCCACCCGAGACAGTTTCCTTGTAAGCGCAAATTGAAAGATTCTTGTTGCCAGACACAAAAACAAGATAAACAGTTATTCTTGAACGGTAAATGATTTCTTAATACAAATATGTGTAAACTGAGTAATTATTTGATAAACTAAAAAGTGCTGTTTACTTGGTAACGAAGTTATTGCAATGTTATATTTATTATAAGATGATTATCCTTGATATGAGATTTCAATTATGAAATGATTATTACTTGTCTTAAATAAATAAATATTATGAGTTGTGTTGAGCGATCCTTGTTAATTAGGACATTCGGATGTTTGAGCTATTTAAGTCATTCAGAGAAGCTACTGCAAGTGTAGGTATAGTTGTTTTGAAGTTGTGTTGGATTATCTTCAATCACAACTGAGTCTAAACCAGTGGCGGCTACAGGGAGGGGCGCGGGTGAAGCGCACCCCTTCTTAAAGGAAAATATTTTATTGTTTATAACATTATTTCAACGATTTATCTTAGAGGAAAGCTCAATTTATTTCCGGACGAATGTAATTTACCTAGAAATATCAAATTTAGGATACATATTTCATATTCCATGATAAAACTTAGCAATATGAGGTGAAAATGTGATAAATACTTAAAAATACGTTTAGTGGGAAAATATCGGTAAAGTTCGTGGACTATTGCTAAGTTTATACTTGAAACCTACTCCCACTTTACGAAAGTACTGGATCCATGGAAGCCCGCAGAAGAGGGCAAGGAGGCATGTAGTGGTCCCAGAGTGGAACACACACATCAATAGCGGATTATTAAAAAAAAAAAAAACCTTCGAAGAAAGGAAATTGAATGGGAAAGTAAATGGACGATCCATGCCCTTCTGCTGTGGATAGGTAGGCCAGGCAGCAGTAAATGACCACCTATCGAAATTCCAAGCAAACGATCTCTCTACTACAAACTATCACTAATGTAAATTGTTTCCTTGTTTTCAGAACTTCAATATCAATACGCAACGAAACTGATAACGCCAACAAACGAAGAACTAAGTTTTCCTTGCGCCAGAATATCTCACAAGCCGGGTAATCACAGCAAGGATTGATTGTATTATATATTATAAGCTTGTGAATACTTCATAACAATGGCCGGCTGGTGTTTTTTTTTTAATTTAGTTTTTAAGGTCTTTAGGCAACTTTGGCTCAGACCGGATGGATGATCATGGAATGAATTGGTGGAATGAAGAAAGTGGAAGGAAACGAGAAAACCCCGGGAAAACCCACTCATACAGTGTTTGTCCAAGCTCACATGGCAGAAGCAGGGATCGAACCGACGATCCTTAGCACCAGATGTGAGCGCTTTACCATTGAGCCATCGTGTCTCCGGCCAGCTGGTGTCCGTCCGATTAAATTTATAAAAGTAAGGACTATATCGTCCGAGACTTCTCTGCTTCCCAATTATCCGAAAAATATTTTGAGTCAAGCTTGTGGAAAAAAATTAACACATCTCACCAGGACCATTTAAAAGCGTAGAAGAAGATGCTACACTGGCAGACACTTAATTTAATATATGAACACAATCACCACATTCCCTTGCTCCCACTATTCATAACTCTCAATCGACTACTAAGAATCAAACTTGCAATGTTTACACATTGTTATTCAGTATATTTTGGTAAGGAAAATTATTATCCTTGTATCTTGCAAGAATTGTAAAATCATGGGGCAAAGCTATTAATGTACCAGACTAGATGTATACATCCACCAAGTCAACTAACTCTGAATAAACCGATGCATTAAAATGAGAATGTGACTGCAGAAATAACAAGGCTGTACCGACAGATAAAGCAAAGAAAACCCAGGTCATTTCTTATAGTTAAAACTAGCTACGTTGGGATCAATGACGTAAGATTAAAGTTTGACACAATATTTATTATATTTCTTGAACAAATCGAAGGTTTATATTTCACAGTGTTACTAGAATATTTGAGTGAGAAATAAGAATAGTTTAGATAGTAAAACAATTTCAAATGTTTCCTCTCACCTTACAACAGAAATGTAGTTAACAGCACTATTAAAGATTGAATATACCTCTCTTTCTTAAGTAAACAAATATATTACAACGCCTCCTGGCGGAAAAATCTTACTTAATTCCGATGCAGTAGTAGCAGATAATGCATTTTAGAAAAACAGTTTGAAAAGTCAAAAGAAGGTTCGAAATATCAGATGCTCAGTATTCAGTTTTCGCGTGAAGTAGATTGAGCTTTAAGAACAATAAGCTTATGTAATATTGTTAATACAAATAGAGTACTAAATCACTTAGGTGCAGGTGCACTTGTGAAACACGAATAGTGAGTGAAGATATTTATTTATTGTCTTATTTTCCATGGCGGAGTTAAGGCCACAAATGCCTTCTCTTCCACTCAACCATACATACATAATCTATGTAAGCAGTCAACATTAATACGGGTATAATTGGAGAATAATTAAAAAAAGAGCAAACACTAAATTAGTACACATAACTACACAAAGGAAAAAACACACACACGTATAAACAGACACAAGTCTGTTTATAATTTATGACTGATAATTCACATGGACATACATCGATAATGATACTAATAATAACAATAACTATAAAATATACAAAGATAACTTATCAGCATATTTAAAAAGAGCTTTACATTCACTCTTATTCTATCTTTCTGTCTTTGTTTTTTTAATTTACTGTTTTTATTTCATCGTCGAGTGTATAATGACTAAGATTTTAATTTGAGCAGGTCTGTAACCGACTTCTTAAACGTAGAGATTGACTGTAGTTGTCGTATTTCGGGCGGAAGATCATTCCAAGCTTGGACGGTTGAAACTGTGAACGATTTGGCATAGAAAATAGAAGAGTGATGAGGGACCGAGAGTAATTTGCTTTCCCTTGACCTGGTGTTACGATCATGGTAGGAGCTAAGCGCCTGGAAAGGTTCGTGCGAGTAAGAAGGTTGTTGAAGGAGAAGTATTTTGAAGAGAAGTGTTAATTTGTGTAAGTTGCGTCTTTCATTAAGTTTAAGCATTAGCAATTGTCTATAGGAGGGAGTCAGGTGGTCTGAGTATTTGAGAAGGAAAATAAATCTAAGACAGGCATTTTGTATGCTCTGTAGTAGCCTGGCTAGGTCATCCTTGAGACTGGTTAGAATCACAACGCAATATTCCAGATGAGGGAATACCAGTAACTTAACTAGAATTGATTTGATGTGAGTGGACAAAAAATGTTTAAGTCTAGTGAGTGAGTGTAGGGACGAGATTGCTTTGTTGCACATTGCGTTGATGTGTGGTTTCCATTCTAGGCGCTCGTCTAGGATTACACCAAGGTTTTTGACTTCGTAAAATAGGGTATAACAGTCTTGTTTAGACATACTGCTGGAAGATTATCCTTTTGCGTGTACTGAGCTAGTTGGTTGGACGATACACGTATACATTTTGATTTTACTGGGTTAATTACTAATCTGTTTTTAGATGACTAGTCGCTGATTTTTTGAAGATCCTCATTTAATTTGGAAATAGTGGTTTCTAGGTTTTGTGGGCGACATGATACGTATATTTGAAAATCGTCAGGGTACAAATGATATTTATAGTGTGAGAGGATAGATTGGAGGTCAATTACATACATACAAAATAAAAGAGGTCCCAGGACACTTCCTTGGGGTACTCCATGAGTTAGGTAGCGCAGTGAGGATTTTTTAGCGGCTATATTTACGAATTGTTTCCTATTGCACAAATAGTTTTTCACCCATCTAACAGCTCCCTGGGAAGGATAAAAGAAATAGATAATTACTGCAGTAAGATCTTGTGGTCAATTGACTCCTCTCAGAAGCCTTTTCTGTAGTATGGAAGATGAAATTATATATATATCAGGTACTGAACAACTTCCAATTGTAATTAGCTTTGTAGATACTACACCAGACAAGCAGATCAGTAATTGTTGTTGTTGGTACTATTCCTTTCCATGTTATGAGTTTAGCACCTGTCAATTAACTGTTGTGGCCAGGATGGAGTAAAGTTTCCATGAGGGAAGGTCCTAGTACTTACAAAACTAGGTCCTGACCGACTAGCGTGCAACACCCTATCCCGCCTGAGCTTGAGATGCCTAAAGACAATTAATAAATTCAAATAATCACTTATTTTATATATATCGGCTTAGGCTTTCTATTATTCAGAACTCGATCTTACATAGATTTACCGAGATTTACAATGATCTACCGATGCATGTTGATCTGTTTAGCACGAAAAATTCTTTTAATTCAGGTGTGAGACACTTTATATATTTCCGCTTTTATTTCAGCAATGGTTTTTGCTTTCTTATCGTTATTACTAAAATATCATTGTTAACATATTCTTATGTAAAATGGTTATCTAGGTGTGTTTCCAATTTTGTCAAATAATTAAGTAAGTTAAACAAAGAATTGATCACAAAGTCATGCTGAAAAAGTAATATCGTAAGAACAGTTTGAATCTCATCTTCAAAAAGTCTGATTAAACTCTTCATACTTCTTGAACACAGTACTTAAATTTGTTATGCAGGATTTGTTATACTCAAGCCTAATGTTTTGAATTAGTTAATACGTTAAGCTTGATCGATTAGGTAGATTATGCAGCGGAATACAACTGTCTTAAAGCCTTGGAGGTAATTGCAAATCGTCATCTTCATCCGATGAAAGGTAATTGGAAATCATCATCGGTTCGCCTTGTCCACGGACCTTCGTGTTAGGACCTGCCTTTGGGAGAACAGCTATCATCATCATTCTATAAAAGCACACCAGAACAGAATTCAATAACACGATGTAACATTTACTTTCATTCTTCTCAGATGCAATCGCGCATTATAAAATAGTCTTATGTAGACTTGGAACGCGCCTTAGCAACTATATTGCACCTTTATCTATATATTTATTCTATCTGTAAATCTTTTATTTGAATCAGGGAGAAGGTCGAAGTATCTTTCTATAATGGCTGAAAGAGAATAGATAAAGATCTGACATTAACTCGATACTGATTTAGAATTGTAACTAGGGAATCAAGATCTATATTTTTCTTATATTTTCGTGTTTACCTCCAACAATGTTTACGTCGTGACTTTCGTTGCCCTTGAAAATTCACGCTTCAGCCATCAACAGTTCCAAGAAGACTCAGTCTATGCCTATCTTCTTCAGTCAGTTGGAAAAGGAGAACAATAGCACGAACAGAAATAAAGAGCCAAAATGACAAAACAGATATTCTAAAAGGTATGATACTCGTCGGATATACTTTCAAAGCCTCTCTGTAAACGTTTGTTCCTTCATATTCTCAATCATATAAAACACACCAACAGAATTGCTCTGACCTTTCCATGATAGAACGAAAGTAAACGGAACGTATTTATTTGAAATTGCGATTGAGAAGGAAGTCCTACAAAATATTTTTGGCCATACAAAATGAATTTACTTTAAAAAAAGTTACTTCATCTACGCCAGTTTTGTAATGGCTGTCTCAACTGTATGGAAATGAATTTACGATCTTTGGTCTGGAACGACATAGCGACAAAGATACAAGTGAAACAGTTATTGAGGCAATTGTCTGAAGACCACAGGAAAAGAAGGTACTTTGTGTATTAGTTTGAAGAGCCTTTCTAACAAGCTATCATGCATGAAAAGGATTGCTACAAGCGAATCTTTATATGATGTAACGCTAATTGTGAACTTTTAAGACGCACTCCTGTAAAATCAATAAAATTGACAAAATACGTTCTTTCCCTGTGGTCTTCATTTGGAGACCAAACAATTTTTTCTTGAACATGATTCTGATTACCCTTTGTTAATTTAGCATCAACGTAAATTTGGTGTACCTTGGCAAATCAATTTTTCAAAGAAATGTCACAGATTAAATTTATACGTCTTGAGTAAGTTCTCTCTTGACATCTTTTGAATCAATTAATTTTGTTAGCAAACGGGTCAAGAACACACAAAATATGAATATAATAGAATTGAAGATACAGGGAAAGAACGTACTTTGTCCATTTTATTGATTTTACAGGAGAGCGTTTTAAAAGTTCAGAAGTAGCATTGCATATACTTGAACATGAAATAAAGATTCGCTTGTAGCAGACGGAAAATGCATGTTAGCTTCGTGCATGATGGCTTATTAAAAAGTCCTTCTAAAAGTTTTAAGTTTTATCCCAATTTCGCCCAAGATGGACAAAACATATTATTTTCTTGTGGTCTTCAGTTGTAAGAGCATGTTCGGAAATACAGCAAAGTTGCGCTTAAACAAAGTTTTTGAGTTTTATTAATGACATTTAATAGAACGATAAACGTAGCGGATAGCGTATCAAATTACTACTTAACCATTAATCTACAATTGTATCCCTTTTAATTTTATTTTTCTACTGTTAGAAAATAGATAATTTTGTTGAAATTATATACACTAAAAAAAAGAAAAATGTTTCCAGTAACCATAAAATTCTGTTTCTCATACTCTCACTTAGAACTCGTATGCGAAACAATGAGGTTTTTTTCTGCCACAAGGCCAGAACAAATTCTATGTTAAAGTCGCCAATATGACGAACTTGTACTGCTTATTATAAGTACTTGGAAACATATAACAAGATATATATCAACAATATAGCAAAAGTCTAGACTGATTCAATACATGTCAATATACTAACTGAAACCCTTATTTTGTGGTAACTTTATTAATGTTTTGTATTGTTCCACACAACGGGAAAATTATTATTATTATTATTTGCTAATTCTATTTTGTGAAAATTGCATTAATGTCTTTGTCTGTGTGATTCGATTCACATATTTTTTATTCTGTTTTGTGGAAACTATATTAATAATTATTTTGTTCTATGTGATTGGGTTTGTGGAAGTTTTTCTTATGTGTCCAATTTGTATTATTTCATTATGCAATGGAAGACTTTAATTAAACATTAGCCGATTGTTTTCCAAATAAATAAATAAAACAATTTTACAACAATGCATAGTTGTATTACCAGTGGGTAAATTATGTCTGACCATAGTATATTGTGATAACTATACATATGGTTATAATGACAATGGTTTCTCTATCGCTTTTCCGCATAGTCTACCTGAATGTCAAAGCACTTTTGCAATCTCATTTGTAACAGCAGAATGCCTTGTGGAGAGAGAGTTGTTGATTCTGTTGTACAGAAGTGCGTGAGAGTGATTGAGTATTGTGCTTTGTTGCTGTTAGCACGTGAGTGAAACAAGTGAGTTTGAGATCTTGTGAGATATCCCACACAAACTGAACTATAGGTATAATCTCCTCTTTCTTTAGTAGAATAACACACAATAAGGAGAATCGTTACTACTTGCAACTCACCAATAATCTCACACCGTTTGTTCCCCGATTGCACAACTAATTCTGAAATTAAGGATTGCCGTTCCCTTCTCGGGTGAAAAAATTGAATTGCACAATTCAAAATCAAACCCAAATAAAATTCTCCACCGAGGAAGGATCGATCTGTCGGTGCAGACCCCACAAATATTAATCTCGATTAGGAATAAGGAACTAAGCTACAGAATAGACTTACGCTAATGAAAATGGTTAAGTTTAGAATAAAACCCCTATATTGTGCAATTAAAAAGAGAAGGAATACAACGATCTTACAAATGATCAGGAGCACAGAATTCTCTTTCGTTGACGTCACTGACTTGCAAAGCTTCGATCCAAGCAACTTGCGTGAAACACGATTTCTCCCGTGTCTGCCTTTTTCTTTTCTTAATAAGGCAGATACCACGTACATACACAAACACATGGATATTAATGAACACACTCAAATACTGATATAACCGAATAAATTACTGTCTTAAAGCAAAAAAGGTTTTTCTCCTGTTAAACTGCTACAGAAAGTTTCAAAATTGAAGGAGTGTAGAAGGTCATTACCATGGGTAGCAGTAACAGTACCACAGAGATCTTCGTGCCATTAAAATCTTCTCATTAGGCTCTCCCAAAATGGGAGCGTTTGACTTTAAAATACGTTTTTAGAGAAACCTCCTTCTTTGCTTTGAACTGCACATACTCTTCCATTTTTTGCTCAAATTCAATGATTCTCGACGTAGTTCTACACAAGAAATACGTTTGCTATTTTCAAGACTAAAATGAAATAACAACTCTTTCTGATCATCTTTCATCATAACAAACTTCCAATCTCTTCTGTTGAATTCTTGGCATGCGTTTCAATATCAACGCTATAAAATGAAAAGAAACGAAACTATATGGAATACATTGAAATGTTCCACTTCAGCACATGAAGGCGCCTCTGAAAGCCAGAAATGTGCACAATAAAATGAAAGAAGACGGTGCCAAGCACTGTTGCAGCGGTTTGTTACATTCAATGAATTATTATACTCTTACTCTATGGCTTACGTAACTCGCAAGTTCATCGCCGTAGTAACAAACGTTCTACATAGGGTTTCATCATAGGCAAGATCAAGCCACTTTTTATAATTAACACTTACTCCTCGAAGATTCCTTCTAATATTGTCCTAACAACGTCTCGGTTTTCCCAACGGTCTGGTTCCCTCCGGCTTTCCAGCCAAGATGAAATATAATCTTCGTTTTCCCCCATTTGAGCTACATGGCCTGCCCACCTTAGTCGTCGCGATTTCATTATTCTTTCAACATAGGGTGAGTCGTACAGTCCGTGGAGTTTTTCATTATGCAGCCTCCTCCATTTCCCAGTCATCTCGTCTAGCTTCGGCCCGTATATCTTTCTAAAAACCTTATTTTCAAACACTCATAATTTATGTTCATCTGCTAGGATCGTACTCCAACTTTCGCAACCGTAAAGTATTACCGGCAGAATAACAGTTCCGTATATTTTCAATTATCTACTTTCTTGATATTAATCACGAGGTTTCTGGACTGAATAGAAACATACTAAGCGACTTCTATTTCTTCCGTGACGTCGTTTTTGATTGTTACGTATGCTCCCAAGTATTTAAATTTGCTTACTTTCTCTATGCTCTCATTCTTAGTTGTTATGTATCTAGTTCCTTCATTTCCACTGTTTCGGCTTGTTATCATGTATTTTGCTTACTCTATGTTTACGCGTAGATCTATCTCACAACACGCTTCTACTAAGACCTCGGTGTTACTTTGTAGTGCATCTATATCTTCCTCTATTAAGTCTACATCATCTGCGTATACGAACAGTTGATTCAAGGCATTCAATATTAGTCCTTTTTTGTCCTCTTCTTTTTTAGGATCGCATATTCTGACGCAAATTTAAACAATAGTGGTGGTAAGGCATCATCTTGTTTCAATCCGTTGCGAATCTCGAAACTACCTGACATATTATTTATTACCTATTCATTCTGATTATGAGGTCGCTGAGACACATCCTCACTAGTTAAACAAGTTTCTTCGGGATTCTAAATCGTATGAAGGCACTGTATAACTTTTCCCTTTTGATAAGCGATATAAAATTTGTTTGAAATGCAACCATCATACCTTGTCAACTGGTGTGAGAAATAAGAGCGTATCATGTTTTACGTGCCGTCAACGGGGTAGCTTTGGTACGGGAAACATGACACATCAACAAGTTCTTCTGGTTATTTTGTCTGAATGGCACAAGTTTAATTTCTTTTGCCAATGTAGGGTGTGACGTTTACTGAACATGCGTATTTGCTGTTTATCCGTACGGTTACAAAGAGCAAAATTAAGAATTTATATCTAAAGTGCAACTTTAATTAGTCGAATAATGGTTTTCAGTATCAAACGTACTGTGTGATGAGAAAATAGGAAGAATTATAGATAATTGTGTTTTAATAGAACATGCCAGAGCCAAGCATTGTAAAAAATGTTAAATTGATACGTTAAGTGTCTCATTTCTGGGAAGGTGTCCATGAATTTTTTCTGCAATGGTTCACCGTAACGATATACGAGTTCTGTGTATATTGGTTGAAATGTAAAAATAATCTGTTTCTTTAAATTATTTCTATCTCCATTGTTCATTTATCTGAAATTTCAGCCGTGGGAAAGAAACAACAGGCTGAATTAGTTTTAAGTTCTGTTTCATTCTCAGTGTAGAGTACTGTAGTCTATCAAGTTTGCTTTTGCCCTTTTTTATGCTTCAGCAGCAAGGCTGTGAAGTCTTATGCGCCGTCCGTCATTTGTCTGTCAACAACTTTGAACTCAGGAACTGTTAGGGCTAGGAAGCTAGTTGAGGTGTCGTTGGACAGACTAGGTCAAACTCGTATAGATGATACACATTGCAGGGGCGGATCCACAGATAGCGGTAATTTATATCTTTGGACTTATAAGGGTTAGGAAGGTGATTGAGGTCTCGTTGGAAAAGTCTCGGCAAGACGATCAAACTCGTATCATTCATCCGGATTGCAGGGGCGGTTCCCGATTTTCGGGGGCATGTTCAACTTTTGAACTACTAGGGCAAGGACGGTGATCGAGGTGTCGTTTGCAAGGTCTCGCCAAGACAATTTCAAACTCATATAATTCATCTAGATTGCAGGGGCGGATCCCGAGTTTCGGGGGAACTGGTTAATTCACAACTTTGGAGCTACTGGGGCTAGGAAGGTGGTGAAGGTGGTTATTTGGAAAGGTCTCGCCGCAATTTTTCGAACGCAATATTGATCATATAAATAGGATGATCGCTGCTCAAGCCTGGTAGCTTGTGTGCACAGTTCTTCGACTGCGCTCCCCCTTATTTGTTTGTTTTCTGAATTTGAAGACCTAAACGGCATTGCTCGGTTTTCTTGGTTATTTCAAGTTAGCTGTAACATAAACTAAACAACAGCGAATTGTTATGACAAAGTTAATATATTTCAGCACAATGTTTAATGTTTCAAGTACTCTGCACTTTTTTGTTTGTTATAAGCTGGAAACGTTTATCCCAAAGCTGTAAACATCTCTTTGACATTTGAAGACAGGTCGATTTTTCAAATACTGCCATTTATTTGTCAGAAATTCTTTGTTTTCAATACAATGTTAACTTAAAATTAGTAGCAAATGTCTGCACACAACACACAATGAACATTACCAATAATATATACCGATTTTCATGATTTAGCCATTAAACAAAAGGGGACGATCTGTTCTTTACTTTCATGTGTCTAATGCCGCCTCTAAAAACAGAATACTCCAGCCATGAGTTCAGAAAACATTTTACAATATGTATATGGGTTTTCGATTCATGTACTTCATATATTGATTTAGAACTAGCATTAACATCATTATAAAGTGTATAAAACATGGTGTAAGAGATAACAGTTTTTACTTGATATGGTATATACAAGAAAACAAGGACTATAAAAATAAAATTTTAGTGCCCAAAGTACCACAGCTGACGGTAACCTGACCGCGGAAACAAAATGCGGTTAGTTATTTACTAACTTAGAGCGCCATTACGAATTCTTGATACCTAACGACGCAGTGAATCTATTAATGGAAAGATTGAGAACAACTGGACAACACCGTATGCATTGGTTTTTCGGGATTCTCTCGTTTCCTTCCACTTTCTTTATTCCACCAATTCTCCCATCATCATCCATCCAACAAGTACGCCTTCGTGCAAGCCTTCGACAACCATTTATACAATTATGTAAGGTTGGTTGCATACAACTTCAGGATTACTCAGTCTATCAGTGTTTCCAGTCATTCAGCACAACGTACTCTCAGTTTGAATCTTTATAACTATGTGCAATACAGAAAGTATAATGTTATTTATTTGCTGCTAGCTGATATACCCTCCCGTTGGTGCGGGTCAAAAATATTTGGTTGATATCCCATGATACAGTATATATATTATATATATGATATATATTATATATATGATATATATTATATTATATATATATTACATATATATTATATATGACCACTAAATATTCATGTTGGAAAGAAAAGCATTGTAGGTCTTTCTGTTACCAAGTGAAGGTGCTACAAATTGGTGGAAATTTACTCGACTTTCAAAGTTTAACCTGATATATTAATAATTTACAATGCAGCATCCTGTGCACAACATACAATCATTATCATTAAATTATATTTGATATAGGTTGAGAACACTCACAAATGGGGAACGGAGACTTGAATAATATTTTTCTATAGTTTCGACTACTGTTCATGCCAACCTTGATGAGGATACACCGAGGTGTATGAGATCTGTTAAAATAGATTATTGGCAACAGTGACAACTGGGCTGCTTTGGAATGGGAAAACCCACAATATCTTTATGTGGTGTTAAATAGTGTATATGCCAATTTTGGTACGAATACGTCCACGGTATAAAAGCATTTGGAAAATTGAATTTTTAAAATTGGTTGGCAACACTGATAACTGCGGCGCTCGAAGGACTTCTATAACCTGTCCTAGCAACCACGCAAAATCTGGTATAAGTCAATGGTCGCGTGTAGATTTGTATGAACCAACAAACAAATGTAAACATTAAATCGAAAAAGCGAAATTCCGCTCGATTTTAGCGGGAAGACTCTTTTAGAGTGAATTTTCATCGGAGAAAAGATGAGAAATTTCCACTCGAAAAAGATAGGCTCTGTGGTAGTCCATTTTGATAGAAACGTAGAGATATGTTTAGGTGACCTTTCATCTATTCAAATAAAGTTTTCATCTTTAGGACAGGAAAACGACGCAACAAAATGCTGAATATGTAAACATATTCAAAAGGGAACATTTACGTATAAGTAGTAAGAACGAAAAGTAATGTATTTATGAATGAAAAACAGTAGAAAAGTAACTTTAACTCGAGTAGATTTGAACGCGGTATCTAAAGTTCTAGTCAGCGCTAAGTTGAGGCCAAGTCTGATTTTGGCCAGTGAGAGTACGCAAAATGAGTTGGCCTTAACTTAGCGCTGACTAGAAGGTTAGCGGTCGATTGTAGAACTGACCCTTAATCTCTCAGCTAGCCGTCCAACAGCGATGATACGCCTTCGAAATGGTTTCTTTCGTCTCCTCAGGTACTTGAGAACAACGTTCAATGATGTCTTGTTTATTTTACTCCTGACGTGTTCTAGTATATTTTTCTCACAGAAAAGTTTTTAAAAAGTAGAGCTGATTGGCATGGTACCGTCAAAGGCTTTAACTCGGTACTATCCAAAAATGCATATTTCAAAATTCCACGATGGGCTTGCAAGGGATTCCCCAAAGGAATTAGGGGATTCCCAGAAATTCTCTAAAGTAAACATGGGTCGAAATGAACATGAACGGTTTTCGCCTGGAAACAAAAATGCTTTTGCGCCAAATCGATATCTCAAGTAGATTTCATACACAGAAAGATTTAAAAAAGAAACCATGCTTGCATAACAAACAGGAATAAGAATTGCATAATTTCATCGAACTTTTTTTTTTATTTATTATCAAAGTGATTGAATATGATTGCCCGATTTGAGGCTGGGGATGACGTGAGCCAGCTTTACTCACACGGAATTATTCTAAATATAATGCTAATTTCGACTTACCTACACTTCACAAATATTCTGGAACCCATACTTCCTTTGAGGAATCCCTTGTGTGACCATTGCGAAATTTTGAAATATCATTTTCAAATAGGGCAGGCTTAAAGATTTTGGGGGTATCATGTGGCATAGCTCTACTGTTCGTGGTGTTAGAAATATGAAACTCTAAGTTTCATTTTCCCACGCCTTCGGCACCCTGTAGCTCCGAAACTACACATGTCAAAAATTTGTCTGAGGAACTTTCGTTTTGTTGTGATGTGATGAATTACCTCCAGAAGTTTGATGTAATTTTAAAACACGTTGTATATAGTTACGCCTAAAATGATGCTAAGTTTACAAATAAGTCGGAATTTGGGAGGGGTCCGTACGCTCTGAACACTCTGGTTGCATACGTCACTGATCTACATGAAAGAATAGTATAGGTCTAGACTCTCTAATACAACATCTAATCTAATAAATCAACTGTCAGAAATTATAGTATATTACAAAAGTGTTATCTGAGTCTTTAAAATGAAGACACTGAATACGAAAACAAAACTCCCACAGTGAGTAGAATTTTAAGTTTTCTTTGTATACAAAATATTTTACATGGTTGCGACTTTCGATAGCAAAACTAATTAAAGTGGAATGTTCTATTGAAACTGCAATGGAAGCATGTCAGATTTCCAAACTTTTAGAAGTGCTTGAGATTTTGTACAACCTGCAGCCACATTTACGCCAAAGATTATATTTTATACTCTGCAACGAATAAATATACCTTTGAAAAAAATAAACTTTCAAATATGACTGAACGGACAGGTAGTTCTAGAAGAGAAAACTGTCATTTAAGTGAGCGTATAAGCATTAATAAATGTTGGTCGAGAAACTTTTCGTTCTTGATGAAATCCAACCTGATGTTACAAATGTGGCTAAATTTGTATTAGAATTATGACTGAACTAAGCCAACTGTACGGATATTCATGCATTTAATACTTTTCCGCACCCGTGCTGTTCTAAAATTATAGAAAAAAAAAAACCTTTTTGAAAACACTTTTCTTAAACAATTTGTGCTAGAAAGTAAAACATAATTTTGTTTACGCACGACAAAAGAAAAGCATTTATAAACTGACTGTATATGAGAGAGCGACCCATGCTTTTCTTTTTAGTCATGCGTAAACAAAATTATTTATTTTACTTTTTAGTACAAATTGTTTAAGAAAAGTATGTATTTAAAAAGTGTTTTTTAATAATTTTTTGAGTTACTTCCTTTCCAATCTAATGGTTTGTGACCCAATCCTAAAATGTCCTGCAACCCGCTGAACTCCTCATCGTGGCAGGCTAGTATTTATGGTCTGTATTAAAATAAAAAATAAAATATGCTTTTAAAATATATAAAAATATAGAAATATATGAAAGTAACAATGGAATATTGTATTGTCACCCTACTTATGTCGTTATGTAAAATTTCATCATTGTATGACGTCGGAAACTTAGTGAAATTAACATTGCAAGATTTGAGGACACCATGAAGCATTGTGAACTAAAGAAATGAATGTAATAAAAAGCACAGAAATATATATCTTTTAAAAAGTTTGTTGTGTTTGGTTGCATAATTGCCAAGGATATGATTTTCTAGATAATTCCTTCTTTGAGAAATTCCTATCTACGCTACTAACGGTAGGGCAGAGAATGTCTGATTGAAGTGGACCAAGACCTAGCTTGTAGGTTCTTTACCAGCATTAGGCTAGTGAGACTGAGTCAGAATTACGGACCTCTGACTTTAATCTCAGGACCTTGTGATTGCTAAGCCAACACGCTAACAACTTAATTACGGCCGTAAAACTTCTCTTGTTAGTCGAAATGTTGCAACGAGCAAAATGTTACAAGAAGATCGCTGAAATTACTCTGAACGATGACGTCAAGAATATATTTTCGCTTGAAGATGAAACAGAACTTATTTCCTAAAAAATGCACTTTCCGTTAAACAAAGAGAGCTGACATCTGAAACGAGAAACGTGATACCCTATGTCAGTTGTTAGTAATATTATGTTTTTCGGTTCTGTTAGAGCCTCCCGAATCATCTACACTATTCATGAAAGAATAAATGTCCATGGCAGAAGAATTCTCGTCCGTATGGTACGTCAGAACAGATAGAATAGACTCTTGATTTATTTCTTTTCCATGGCACCCTCTTGCAAACGCTTAATGGATACAAGTAAAATACAAGAAGAAAGTTGGGAACGAATATTTCAAAGATATCACAACTTATCGTTGAACCAGCCATATGTTATTGTTGGTCAAACTGGGAGAATGTAGAGCTCGTATATTGAGCTAAAACAAGAGCTTCTACCTTCCCTTTTCTTCTCCAAGGCCATCGTAAGAAGCTGTTGGTAAAGATGATCTGACAGTTTCAACTCTGATGCTCAACACCTGATGCTGTTTTGATAGAAGGGAAGGGAAAGTTATATCTCAATGTACTTATCAGCAACAAAGAAACAATTGTGACTTCGCAGCTAATCTGATTAAAAAAATATACCAGATTAGAGAGAGAGAGAGAGAGAGAGAGAGAGAGAGAGAGAGAGAGAGAGAAAACGATTACTAGCTTCAAGATTAAGTTAAAAAGTAGGGACGAACAGTTAAATGAGAAAATATGCTTTACGCAAAAGTGTTTTCTTATCAAGCATGCTGTAACAAGCTTTCCCGTGTGGAAGATAGTGCGAATACCCAGTTATGAAGCAAGAGGAGCAAACTTACTTTCAACCATTATTGGTCACAGTTAAACAATATCAAGCTTGCAAGTTATCAAAGAACAAGACATTCTTTGGATAGAAAACATTTGTCTGCGGGCATACACAAGCATACCGGTCTATGTTTTCGGTGTAACAGAGTTTTGGCTTTTCAGAAAACGAGTTTTAGCAACAGTGTTTTGTTTTATACAAAAGCAATTTTTTTTTTTGCTTAGAACAACTTTGCCCTAATCAGGTCACTTCAATGCGTCGAATAATCTTCAAGAAATGTTTTTACGCTTATTTTCATAGGTGTTTTCTAACCTGAAAATGTTGATGCCGTTTTGTTAAAAATTCTATCCCTACATGCTTTTGTTCATAAATTGTAGCTGCTGCTTCCAACAAAGTAGCTCTGAGAGGGAAAATAATGTTGATCGTGACCAAAGTTGACAGTACGTGTGACGTATGCATTATGAATAACAACGAGGATGAACAGTCATTGTGTAACACATTAGAATCTACGTGAGATGTTTTTACAACTCACCAGAAGGAAATGGCTTCCATGTAATTTTATCATTGTAATATAAAAGATTAAGAAAAAGAAATGGCTGACGTACATTGGCCGTAACACACTGACTGGTAGCAATGTAGAGTTTAAATTGCACCGCTGGTTCAAGTGCTTGTTCTGTTCTCGAGATACCACTTTTCAAGGTCCTTCAACACAATTAGTTCCTTTTTTCTATACGTACGAGTTGGTTTCCCTCACTTTTCTCCTCCTGATAACAAGAAAGGATCTGCATCGTCACATGGACGCTTGCCTTAGTCACGATAGAAGATTATATATATACCTAATCTAGCATGACTTCTGAGATGGTCATCTGAATACATAGATTCAAGGTCACTATTTGTACGGTGGTGCTCCATCCAATGATAACTACATGTGATTTATTTGCACACGACACCCTGGTTGCTGTTCCAGGAACAGAGAACATGGACGGAGAACCTTCAAGAGGGCACCTTCACAAATTTTCCTTATCAAATTGTAATTACAGGCGTTGAGAAACAATTGCTACGAAAGAAAAAGAAGATGACAACAGCAACAACAACGAAGATGAGCCGTCTTCCTGAACAACATTTGATATGATTATATGACCGTGACTTGCCTGTGAATTAATGCACAAAAAATGTTGCATTTCGTGCTTGTTCAGTTCCCTAACAACTCAAATGTACTTCTCTCCTTCAGCAACACATTTTTCATTTGCACGTTGTTACATGTGTTGATATACAAGTAATTTGTTTGACACGAATTTAATTTTGAACACATATATATTCCACGCGAAGTAATTAACAAATTCCTTTCCAACCATCCATCATGAGAGCTGCGGAAATTTCTTCATCAAGTTCAAGAGTGAAATGTATACGTAGAAGAATGAATTCTCGCAATTACTAGGTAGAAAAAAGTACCTTTGTTCTAAATTGCTTTACTCAGAATCAAGGAAGCAGCCTTAAGAGTCCAGACAACAATTCTAAAGGTTCTTATGATAATGTACATTTAGATGCTGCCAAGTTGGTTTAGGTTAAACACGAATTAAGTTACTAAATTCTTTAGATCGTTCTGGACCGTATCTAAATATCACACACATGCATGACTTAAGTCAATGTGATCAATATAGTTTCCCTTACGACAGACATCGCGTTCTGTTTCGAAGATACTTGCATTTAGAATAATGCGGGAATTTCGCATTAAAAACTTTGAAATTTTACATAACAAACCTAAATGTTAACTCGTAAAATAATACAACACAGATTGATTACAGAAGTTTACACTTGGTCCTACGTTGCCTTTTATCAATTTTCGATTATTATTATTATTATTATTGTTTTGATTTCTTTTAAAATAGTCAGACAACCTTGATTGTGTCAATAGATGAGACATTTAAGAAAACTTGGGGAATAATTATGACTAACCTTGGGAATTACTGTCTTACAAACTAACGAAAACTCAATTTCAACAAATCATTATTGTTACAAAACTATAGAATTACTTTCTTGGTAAATTCTACTTAATTCAATACCAACATGAAGCAGTAAACGCTATTTTTAAAGAGCATTCAACACAAACGAAAACAAGGTCAGAAGGCATGCAAGAGATTTTCAACACGAAACAAAACTTCTTAACAAAAGACTCGATTTTAAATGAATACATAGTCATAAAAATTATATAAAATATGATAACGTAATAAGATACAACTTCAGTTAAATCAAATTTTGATGTTAACAAATTGATAAATAGGTTCCGTATCGCAAAAATTCTTGCAAATAAGATCTTTGAAACTTTAATTATCAAGGTCAATATTGCCTAAATATATAAAATCCAGGTCATATTATGAAGTATCACTTTCATCGCAAATGAGAAATATCCGCATTTCTAAGCAAATAATAAAATGAAACAATTGCATATAAAATCAGAATTAAG
Source organism: Lepisma saccharinum (assembly GCA_022664845.1). NCBI lineage: Eukaryota > Metazoa > Arthropoda > Insecta > Zygentoma > Lepismatidae > Lepisma > Lepisma saccharinum. The sequence continues at coordinate 106 of JAGDQP010001186.1, read as the reverse complement.
TAACGAATTACTTAACCAACCCACGCGAAACGAAATCTGGAGTAATAATATATTACACACTGGACTTTATATATATATATATATATATATATATATATATATATAT
>JAGDQP010001185.1:111208-130189 GCA_022664845.1 Lepisma saccharinum | reverse complement strand
TAATAAATATATAATATATATATATATTGATGTTTTTTAATCGTGCTCATCAACTACATTTCAAGTTAGGCAATTAGAAATTCGTAGCATTAACTCTAAATGGATAACTCGTAAACTAAATTTTCCAAACATTTTTTTTCAGTCGTTCAGCAAGGAAAGAAAGAATTGATAAACCTGTTCCGACCGCAATTATAACAAAAGAACCTCCAATATCATAGAGGGTTAATGGACGAAGCTCCTCCTCAGGTTGATGTTCTGTGAAGTATCCTGTTCTACTGCATACTTCCTTAATCCACTGGTCTATTATCCCGGCTTCAATCATAGTCTGAAGATAAATGTTAAATGGTTCCAGAAGAGGTGAATTCTTCTTGAAAGGAAATCCTAAATATGCTCCTCCAACACTCTCCTTCATTAAATGTAATTTGGAAAGAGTACCTGGATTCAGATAGGCAATAGTGCTCACGAATCCCTGAGAAAGTTGTTGTACTATAACAGCGATTGATCCTTCACTAGCCAATTGGTTGATTTTTCCAAAGTCGTTCATTAAAATATGCCTCTTAATTACTTCAACTATAAGTGAGCCGCTATTCTCGTCACCTAAAATTTCTACAAAAGCCATGTCGACTGTTGCCCACGGTAACTGAGAATCCAAAAATTGTGGCAACGTATCAATCGGAGTTTCATATAACGGGAATGTCAGGAATGATACAAGATTGCAATCATAAGCTGTATGAAACAAGGCTGAAATTATAGACGAGGATAATATTAGATGTCGCACAACTGATTCCAGTTTATCAGGAGCTCCTTGACCAAGGATTAAGCTCAAAGAATACAGAAGACAAATTTTGTAATATAGGAAAGAATCAGCTGAAGTCGAAGGATGTACATGATGCTGAAGAAGAGAAAATACATACAGCAAGAATGAATCAAAAAAGATAAATCCAACAGCACTCAACCAGACATGAAATGAAATAGGAGAAAATATTGACCAAATATTTTGTATTCGTTTCGAAGCAGGAACGAGAAACTTTAAATCACACCGAATGTATGCAGTAGAGAAGTCAAAGAACTTGGTACCCAGGTAAAGAATAAATAGAGATGGCATACCCGTTTGATACTTTTCCCTCTTTAGGTGTCCAAAGAAAGTTTCGGTTGAATCATTATTGAAAATATCTCCAAATCCTGCTGAAACGAGGTCAATCTTCCACGTAAAATTATGTTTATGGGAGAATTCCATCATTATTCTACAATCTACTCCATCATAATTTATTCCATCGTATATTGCTGCAGGGCTCCAAGGTATCATGGGGATTGCCAAAACCATCTTATTGAAAGATAAGTCTCTTTTGAATGTTACTCTAGCAATGTTTTTAAATGTGCTCCCATTCCATGTAGCAATTATATCTATCTTCGCAGGTCTCAGATCAATTCCGAAGGCGAAAGTTATCACGTTGTACCGATCTGAGTTAGGAGTGTTGGAAGGAATTATTGGACTTATGAAGTAAGAATTTCGAAAGTACTTCACCCATTCGCAGTTCATTAGTTCAAGCTTAAGATTGCTGCTGTTCTTCAACAAAAATACGTAATTTCTTTCTTTTCTCTGAATAGAGATTTTACTCGCTTCGTAGATAAAAGCGAATGTACTGCAGATGTTCTTGGGGGATACAAGTAAATTCCTACAGCCCTGATTCATTGCCTTGGTTAATATGTTGAGAGTTTTTTCAGAATTGTTTACATCAATAGCTGATTCGTAAATAAATGGGATAGAACTGTCGTTACTTAACGTTTCCATGTGCTCTTGAAAAGCATCGATTTCATCTAGAACTATCGTGCAAGAACTGTCTTCACTCGTAGTAGCTAATAGAAGTTGCTTCAAAGCGTTTGGTGAACTATTGTGTGTAGTTTGAAGCTCACTTATACATACAACTCTTCCTTGCAACAAGAAGTTTATGCAAATGAAAATTGCTATAGTGATATTGCGTCCTGGAAAAGAAAGTAAAGTATAAATATTTTGATTGAAATCAAACCTACACTGTACGAAGAAACAATACATCTTTTACTTTGTACTGTTAATATTGTTTAAAATTAGAAAAGAGTTTGCAAAAGATAAAAAAGTGTATATAATCGTGTTGAATTTTATTTATAGCCTTTAGGCGTCTAAGGCTCAGGCCGGGATAGGGGAAATGATGTGGAAAACTTCCTGGACTTTCCTGCTACCTACCATCGGAGACCTGTTCGAAAATGACCATTTGGGTCTTTGGATAGGATCGAGCACGAGTCCATATTGCAGAGAATGTAGGGGCGTTGTTTGACGAAAACAATGGGCCACTAATGGATTGGCCTACGCAGAATCCTTTTTAAAATCCAATAAAGCATCTCTGGGATGTTTTGGAACGCCAAATTCGTTCTAGACCACACCGATCCGCATCGATACGTTTTCTCATTGCGGCATTCCGCGAGGAATGGGCTACCATTCCCCAGGAAACTTTCTTCGACCTGATTGAAAGTATGCCTGCGAGAGTGCAGGCTGTCATCAAGGCTTAGTGTGGGCCAACACCGTATTTTACTTCCAGTGTTCCCGATAGAGGGCGGCCCAAATTTGTACTTCATTTCAGACGAGTGTCCTAACACTTTTGATCACATAGCATATATGAATGATCCTCAGTCTCATGAGGATGTCCTCGTGAGGACTGAATTACTTTCCCATACACTCATACTCACTGCGTAATGGTAACGATGAGGACCAAGTGGCAACGTAAGGTTTCGACGTCGGAGAAGTTGCAATGTGTTGTTGAGGGTGTGTGAACATGAAGCTGAAACGATAGTATGAGGATAAGGCGACGTTGAAACAGAGAATGAGGATGGGGGCAAAATTCAAACGTGAGAATCAGATTGACTGAGTTAAACTTATATACAGTTTGAAGAGTGAGGGTGAGGTGGATTAAATGAGAGCGAAGTTAAGGCGTGAGGGTATACAAAGCAGACGTGAGCGTGAGGATAAAGCGGAGACACGAGGCTGAAGATGAGGGCGAAGTTCAAATGTGAACCGCTTAGGGTGAGGACCAAGTAGGAGAGTAAGCCTCAGTTTTGAGGTAGATTTGACGAAAGCGAACACAGGTAATACATAGCAAAAGAACTACAATACTTGCCATGGACAAAGAACTTATATACTGCTTATCGTGTAGAACTATTACACACATTAATGTGAGAGTAGTAGTAATATTAACAGTATGAACGTTAGTAATAATGATAATGTCATTAGAAATAATACAAATAGTCAGAATACAAATATTATAAAATTATTAATAATGATTGTGTTGTATTTTTTATGCTACTTTTATGTAGTGCTATTAAGGTATACACCGTGTACTAGTAGTAACAAAACCGGCATAAAAAGTATGCAAAGTTCACGTTAAAATTCGTAGACTTCGCATATTCAGACATCGTTTTCGAATTCGATTAGTGGTAGCACTAGAAACTACCCAAATCGAACTGCACTAAAACGTCGTTTATTGGACTTGATGGGACCGGACCCCTTCCGGATAGATGAAATTCCGGATAAACCAGATTTATGGGTTTATTGTGTTACGCACTCCTGCAAATAAAGAAATGCAGTAACAAAATGGTATATTTTACAAAAGACTAAATTAGCCCTACAAAATATAGAAAATTTTATTCAAAACATAGTACAGTACAACACTGTGGATAATTAATTAGATGCGCATACTTGCATACGATGTATTTTGAAACTGTCGAAAAATTATTTTATATCTACAGTTTCTTTTTTCTTTTTTAAAGAATATCATTGTCTATAAACTAGAGTTCCGGATAATGTTTAGATACTAGGTACAATAAAAAGTACCTACCCAATCAGCAAATCGGAAGCGGTCCAGTGGCGGCCCACTTGCGACGTTTGGCGGCCCTCCGGCGAGCCTCACCTGCGGCGCGGATACCGGGGCGATAAAATCGCCATCTATTACCCGGCTACGGGAACAAGGCGACTCTCAACTATGACCCGACTGTTTGCCGACTTTTCCCACCTTGTTCCCGCGGAGGCAACAAGGCGGGCAAAAGTAACACATATTGGTATATTGGACACATATATATAATATATAATCGATATTAAGTTAATCTTTTCGCATTGTCTTCGCTGTTATTTATTTCGTAGTTAGTAAAGTTCTTCAGGGTCTGCGATGGGATTCGTGCCTCCGACTGTCAGCGCGAGACTTAGAAGTGTGATGCCTTAACCACTCGGCTATGCTGGTCTTCCAGCTGGGTGATGTTTTTTCATACCTGTTGTCGTACGACACACGTCACGCATGAGCGTATAACTTTCGGACACGAAGCGCCTCGCACAAGCGGGCCACCAGACTGTTACTCGTGTGTCTTCGGCATTTAGGCAGGAGTCTGATATTTAACCAACACCCTGCGGCAACGGAACGACTTCCGGTCGCGGGCAGTATGCTTCACCCCGACGATAATCCAACTGCAATCGGCAAAGGGGTGGCGATCGCGAGGAAAACAACCACTCCGCAAAAAAAAAAAAAAAAACATCTATCAAAGGAAACACATAGCACTTTGTACTCCTCTCAAAGACATTCCCTTTTCATTTTACAGCAGTCGTTCTCACTAATTTTTAGCGGTGAACAACGTGCAAAACGTATCACTGTACAGCAGGTGGGCCGATGGCGGTCGGGCTTCGTCTTGCAGAAAACGACTCCCGACTATTCCCCGTGGGTTGGGCCGCTGAAACTCCGCGACAATTGCTGATAGGGTACTTACAGGTACAACACCTATTTTTTTTAAAAAAATATTTATGGCCTTTAATGGCGTCTGTGGCTTGGGCCGAGATAAGTAGAGAAAAGAATGTGGAAAGGAGTCGGCCAGGACCTAAGTTAAAGGATCCATTCCGGCATTCGCCTGGTGTGACTAAAGAAAATAACCTAGAAAACCTCAGTCAGGATGGTCGGCTACTGGAATCAAACCCACGACTTCCGGAATGCGAAGCTAACGCTCTACCAATGGAGTAACGGTCGCCCAGTACTACGCTCAGTACGTACCTCTCCCAGTAGCACATTGTACATCATTATCGACTGATATCAGTAACGGATAATTTGCGATTTCGAACGATGTTGCTATTGAATGGCAGTCACTTTTGCTGATATTAATGTCGATGAATCTGTCTCAGATCCGTACAGCACATATCCGTACAGGCTAAAATCTGATAAAATCTGTTTCATTTTCGTACAGCACATATCCGTACAGCCTAAAATCTTATAAAATCTGTTTCATTTCCGTACAGCTTACAATGACATAAGATAACAGGAATATGCATCCAGGTAACATCAGCAAATTTCCGTACATGTCTAGATGGGCGCCTTATCAGAATGTGCCATCTCTAAACTTGTAGCTATGCCTGAGGTTAGAGAGAAGTCCAATAAAGAAAACTGCAAGTCAGGTAGGGATACACCAGAAATGGTTGCTAAGGAGAGCATGTTGAATTATTAATAAAGAAGTATTAATTTTTACGTGAGTACAGAAAATGTGCATCTGTGAATACAGAAATGTATGTAAGTCTGTATATGTAATAACACTCGTCACAGCTGAAGTACATCGCCTCGCGTCACAACTACATACGTACATACATACAGTAGGAATGCCGGGGATTTTCCCTGGTGCGTGAGGATTTTTGATCAATCCCCGGTAGTTGATTCCGAATATCATCCCAACCAGAGATAAAACCTTTGTATTTCTACCGAAACAGGTTGTAGGTTGAAACTTACCAGCAACCACTAGCTTTAGTATCCCCCTTCGTAATTTATAACAAATCGAACAGTGCATACATACACACAAACACACACAGTAGACAACTTTGCATTTCAGAGGTAGCAAATCCAAATTCAATCTTATCTCGATTTCGAATGTTGATGATATTTCAATAAGTCCATACTAGCATCGAGGTAAAAGAAAAAATTATGTTGTTATAAAAGTACTTGTTAAAAGTTTCTTTTTTTTAAGAGATCGCCTATTTTCAAATTTAAGAACATTTTTAACTTTTTAATGTAAATGATACGGAAGTGATTAGTGATGATTTGTTGTGGTAATTAATAATTAGATAATGTATTCTAAATAGGTTTTTATAAGGAATATGGAACTCAATTTCTTTGCATTCTAACGTTGAATGTGTTACGAATTTAAGGAAGAAATATAGATATTATTATTATATTGCATAATAACTATTAATAAGTAGCACATGCACTGAAATATATGGCAATTAAGGGAAAATGAGTTATTGAGGTCTCTTCTATGAGAAAACCTGAACCATCTGATAAGCACCCATCATAGTGTGCGTATCCATGCCCACTTTGTTGAGATTTTTGCCATTTTTCGAAGGTATGTAGCAGCTTCCCGTAATTCAATAAAAACAAGTAACATGGTGGGAGAAAAGCCGTACTAAGACTACATTTTAGCAGAACCTGGAAACATCATTGTACCGAAGTAGTTGGTAGTGTCAAATTTCGAATTTTGTCCACGGTACAACTCGTGTATTTGTTATCAACAATACTTTCTTTTAAATATCACTTAAAATTAATTAATAGTGCTCCCAGTGAATATGAAAAAAAAGGAGCTTTCCCAATAAAATGTTCCTTCTGTCATAAATATTGCATCTAAAATGTTGAAGAAGAATCCAAGTTGACAATTGTTTAATGAGGATTTAAGACGATTGAATAAGTAGAGAATCTTCAACTCTTACTTTACTCTTACAAACATTTTTTTTTTTGTTAAGGAAAGACTATCTCAGTTCATAGACAATTTACATTAGTTACATCGTCATTTCATCGCTGTATTCGATAGCGATATCCATTCATGATTAATAAAGATTTCTCTGTCGGGTTTCCGACAACGCGAAAAGCTATTCAGTTCACGGTTGCTACAATCCCTCCAAGATGCAACATCAAAATGACAAAGATTTGTTTTTTTGTTAAACGAGTTTTTCCAGTGTTACCCTCAGTTCCACCAGACGAATGCCAGGATGGGAGGAAAGCCCTGGCTGATAGTTTCTTTATCCTCTCCCATCCTGGCCTGAGCCAAAGATACAAAAAGTCCATAAATAAAATGAAATTCACCTACTTAAATTGGCAATCCCTATTAATAGTTTAGCAGTTTGAAAACTTCTTGCAAAATTTCCCAAAATACAAAATATGTGAAAAGGCACTTCTTTACGTGTGCATCTTACATAGGCTACTGTAACATTTTTGTTGCACAACTTTGTTCTCATGTCGTGGCAACATGTCCTTCGAGTCAAACCAGTTTGCGTAGGCCCTATATACTAGTTTTGTGCTAGGGACACCTTTTGAGTGTATTTCTGTTGTAACGAAAGATAGCATAACCTGATAAAGCACCCATCCATGTACGGAAATTTGCCGATGTTATCTAGAAACATGTACCTGTCATCTAATGTAATTGTAAGCTGTCCGGAAATGAAAAAAATATATCAGATTTTAGCCTGTACGGATATGTTCTGTATGGAACTGTGCTGCATCCATGTCGATCGCTAATGATATTGATCGCTGAGGATCGTTGAGTGATTTGTTGTTTGTTGCTCAGCCACGGATGCATGCTTGAAGAATAATACGTCAATTATGCATTCCATTAACTCACACATGGAATGTGACAGTCTTTTCATTACAGAATGACTGTAAGCAGGGAGCATTTAGAAGTTCTATACATATTAGTTTTGTATAACACGTGTAATTTCTTCATTACATGGACAGATCCTTCAACACACAGGGCGCTTTTCGGAACGAAATCGGCCAGTGTCTGATCGGTATCGCACAATGACATCTTCAAACGGTAATATTTCTCTAAACTTAATTTAATCTGACAAGGTTTTTTTTTTTCATTTTCTGGGTGAAGTACATTCTTCTCAAGTTTCACTGTTTCGGGAATAGCTTTCAATGTCGAATATCGCACCACCCGAATGTAGACCGATGTTTAGCCAGAACGGTCAACCATCGCCCCGTTTCCATTGTGCTACTTGGGTAGTTACAAGCTTAAGAGCCCTTTTATGCCAACGCCGTTTTCTAGCGACTTGAGAACCACACGAACGTTGCGTTCTATAAAACAATGGATGCAAATGAAATGTTTATGCGAATCTTGTCAGATTTTCTGTGGCTACGTTCTCAAATACAGCCGTCGCTGATTTACAGAATGCGAGAAGCTAAAGACAATGAATATGTTTATAAACTACCCCTCCACCAGAGAAAAACGGAGGAAGAAAAATGAAGATGTTTGTGTTGCCAGGCGTTCAGACCAGTTGTTTAACACGTTTCCTATATAGCTCATATACAAAACGCATTGGCAACACCTTCTTCTTGCCCTCCCCCCTTCCATATTCCTGTGTGGTATGTGCAAGGGTCGAAAAGTGTTTGCTGTTTCAGAGTCCAGTTGCTCAGAGTTTTCCCTCCAAATGGTTAGCGGGAATGTTCCACTGGTAGTGTATTGTGTGAAGAAGCAATGTAGAGTTTCAACACAGAACGCTTTATAGACGAAATAAAAACAAGAAGCAATTTGGGATTCTTCGTCAGAAGAATATAAAAACCGAAACTTGAAGAAGAATCAGTGGATTGAAGTGTGTACTACGTTCAATCCAGAATTCGAAGGATTAGACGCCAAGTACACATTAAATATAGGTAAGTTTAAACTTTTATATTTTATAACTATGTTTTTTTTAGTTATTATTATTTGCGTATGGATTGTACTTGCATAAGTTCATCACACTCACTACTTACTAGGGTTGCCACCTTTTGATGAATAAAATACGGGACACTCGGCGAAAAATACGGGATATTGCAAAAAAATACTGGACAAATCTGAGATAAGCTAAAATGCAAGTAACTATGTGACTACCCGCTCTGTACTACTACTTGACTTCCCGCACAATTTAAAACCTCCATAATAATTCTTCTCTTCACCATAATAATTGTTCTCTGCGAAATGCTCTCATTCCAAACACATTGGCGGGTAGAAATGGATTTTTCATTTTTCTAACCAATTAGGGTGAAGACCAATTGTATATTGCTTTCTTATTGATATATTTCCATGTATTTAATATAGTATCCGGATCTCCAGCTATGGTTCCGTCGTCTAAGTACCAAATATTTAAGTCAGTATTGATATTATTGACTATGGGTTTAAGAATCATTACAAATAATGCAGGACCTAAAGGGTCCCCCTGTTGTACTCCTCGTTGAGATAAATATTTTGAAGATAAAACATTATCCGTTTTCATAATATCGTCTATCCATATTTTCCTATAATAATTAATAATAATACTTTTGACCAGTTTCCCAATGAGTGCACTACGCTCATTTCAATTCCCAATGAGCACCCTGTGTTCATTATATTGTACTGAGCGCACTACATCCATTATTCGTATAACACTCTGATTAATCACAGTATTTTATTACTATTTTTCATTAGTCTAGCTAACATTTAAAATATATTGTAGATGCATTATCTTTCATTTCTAAAACATATTTCATTTCATATGTATAGTTGTAAGCTTTAAGCGTTGCTGAACCGAGGTTTTTTCTTTAATTTTTTTTCTTTAATTTGTTGAAGCAGCAGCTTTGAAAATCCCTTGTTATTAGCTTTATATTATTTATATTTATTTATTATATTTTACTATATTCCGGTTCATATTACGTTCATACATTTATATTTATTATTTCACCTTTGTATTGAAATTAAGATATGACTTTTTATTCACCTCGTCAGGAATCCGTTTTACTTAATCTCTACAATTGACCTCGCCTTTTGAAGAAATTAGTTGCCTTACCGTTTCCATAGACTTACAGCTAGTAATTTCGGTACCTACGCCTACCAAAAATACTGTGTTACTAACTAGAAGACATCTCAAATTCTAAATTATTTTCAGATTAAGCCAGGGTTGGGCTTTTACTGCGTCCAGTACGTATTATCCTGGGATAAAAATATCCATAATACGTCCGTCTCTCCCCACAAAATTCGTCCATAACTTAAAATTACAGCAATTTTAAGCGTGTTCCTTCATTTTAATGGCTTTTACCCTGAACTAGAATAAAAATATAGCTAATTTCTTAAGTATTTTATATACTTCATAGTATTTACTCTAAAGTATACTCATAAGCTTACATCTCAATTTTACGTATTTAAGAAAATATATGTTTATATAAATTTAATATTTTATTTAAATTTGGATAACAATTTTATTCTCCTCATCTAGTATCCTAGCTTCGTCGTGTTTTAAATGACGTAATCTGCCTAAATTTGCGAGATATAAAAATGTTAATTCCATCCATTTGTGCCTTTTCAACTTCAAAACAACTAGGATCTGGAGAAGAAACGCCTTTCAACTTATCAGGAAGAATAGCAGAATCAAGGGTCATCCGTCGGTGCTGTTTCCGAAGTAATATTCGATTACCCGTACGTCTATCACTTTCCTCACATCCTTCAGAGCATATAAGCTTTATTTATCTATACCAAGCTCATTACATATCGACCTTATTGAGCTACCAAATAGTTACTGTGCGTACACTCATCGTAAGAGAAAAATTATATATATATATATATATATATATATATATATATATATATATATATATATATATATGAAACAAAACCCAAACCTAAATAATATGCTATACATTTTGTTTCTAATATGTTACCTATCTTGTGTCGAAGAAGGATGAAAACTAACATACCAACAGCTATATTCAGTATCCTGTAACTAACGCCAACTGCAACAGCAATGTTCCTATGTCATAATGCCATATGAATGCCTAGTTTAAATAGTATGCAAACGACTTCATATAAAAGGAAAATGTATTCTATTCAATACGATTTCTTGTAGTTTCCTATTTACATATTTGTTTATTTTTGCTTTTTACATCCTTTTGAGCTAGTTATCTTACTGCCAATTCCTTAATTTTACCAAAATTTATCGAACATAATTGTACTTTATTTTACTATGTAATAATATAAACAACCTCATTAACTTTACAGATTCCCAAAACTGAGTCTAATATAAATCCTACTGCTACCTACTTGTCACTAATCAACTAGCGACGGCCTTTTCCCTGTAATTCTAGAATTCTAGTAAATGTATAGGTTCCATTCGAGAGGCGAAAAACGTGCTTTAAGATCATAGGAACTACCTGTCCTAATCTTAAGCCTTTTATTATTCAGCTTGTATGACATTCGTAGATTTCCTTTACTCCTCCACCTATTGTCATTCATTTTAAGACTCCGAATTGACCATTTTCTACTCCATTTCAATTTATTGCCTATGTACTTCTATTACACTGAAGCAGTTTATTATAGTACTTTCCCTAAAAAAATTTCTTAGCCTTTACCTTTTGCTTGCATAAGACAACAATACGTGTTTATATTATTATGTAGTCAAATTTCAAGATATAATTTTGTTCTATTTGTTTCGTTTCTTTACTTTTTGTTTACGTTCTCGTAAAACAAAATATTTCCAAACTTTCACAATTTTCCGAAGCATTTCAAGCTTTCACGTCTTTTGATCGCTTAAGGAATTCAATGTGCACTCCTTTGACGAAAACTTCAGTTGATCGAGACAGCAATTGTGCCGGTTCGCGCTTCGAACCGCATCTCTCGAATCTCGGATCCACCTTGTTTCCAAGACCACACACAAAATTCCCGAACTTTCAGATCGACGAAACTTTATTTCGTTTCGAATTTTGAATTTCGCGTAGGACTTTTTGAATTCGTTCAACTTCCATTCTTATTCCGCCTTCCTGTTCGGAACTGACAAACATCGACTCAGTTCCTTCAAACCTCATTCCGTTCCATCTTTTCTTTTCATCCTCATTAAAGATTTTTTATTGAACTACTTTCATTCAAAATCCTTGGATGATTACTTTCCTGTTGAATATACTATATTTTTTTTGCGCAGAGTCCGACCTGCCTAACCATTCTTTCGATACCTACATTCCTGATCTTAAGGAAATTTTATAATTTTCTAAACTTCGTTGTCTCTGTATAAACATGATTTCATTTTTGTCGTTGTTATATGAAACCCTATTAATAATTGTTTGTATCTTCATTTATGTTCGATACACACATTTTTATATTGCTTAAAAAACTGAAATTTCGCAATGCTACTTTTGGTATTGAAAACGTCATTGAAAGTCGAACCTTGTCCACGATGTACTCACCAACTTTTGAGCATTGGGGCTTCATTATAATCAATTTATTATTTTCGTTCACCTTCCGCAAGCAGTATTACTGATTCAATTGTATCATTCTTATATAGCACATTGTATAATTCTTGTCTTTAGCCATAAAATAACATTTTCATACCTAATTTGCTTTTATCTTTATTCCGTAGCTAAAACAAAATTACCTGCCATGTATTTTAAGAATAAAATCCTATTTTAACTTTATCCACACGCAATGCACCAATGCACCTACTTCTATTATTCTAATTTTGCCACTTTAATAACTTGTTGCGATCAATTTTGTACCAGCGATGTTTGCAACCTTTTAATTTTCTTTCATTTAGGCTAAGTAATTTTCATAATGTCTCGTTATCTAATTACCGCACCTTAATTTGCCCTTGTCTTCTTGTAAAAAAAAGGAAAAACATAGTGTGTCGAAATTTTTTTGTTTGTACTAACCTATACTATTCATACTGTGATTTCTGTATCTTGTTTGACGTACATTTTGAGCATTTGTTCATTTACTCTGTTTGTATAATTGTTTAATATTTTAATTTAATGCGTTATCTAACCTATAATGATGTCAATGTAATTTATAGGAAATCATATTGTATATTTCCCTCACATTTATATCTGAATCATGCTTGTCTATTTAGCATATCGCCTGTTGCAACTTTTGCATTCTTCTGTGTCGACCTTGTAAAACAAATTCTCGGCATCCTGTATACGCGGATATTGAAAATTCGTCGCTCATTGTTCCTGCGAACAATTAATGAACTATGCACTTGAGTATAATATTTCATTCAGACTTCCTTTTTGATATATCAGCACTATTAAGCTAAATAATAATGACTTGGTTAAAACCTACTCGTAATGTTTTGCCTTTGTCTTGACTGAAGAATAATTTCTGTATAAGGCGATTGTCTTTTTTTAATTATTATTATTTGTAGCTATATTCTTATGTTATACCTTCGTATTATATTTGCTTAATTACCTACACCTATTTCTACTGTACTACCCTTGATATATATTTCTACTACTGGTGTCCTAACCAAGGCTGCCTTTTATTTGTCTATTGGGCTTGTAATAAATTATATGTTATCGTCGTTTCGAACTGTTAATAAAACAAACTGATCTCCCACACTATTGTTTACCGCATACAGTAACTGGGAAATCTAATTTATCAGATCTTGAAATATGCCTCGCACTTCCGGAGTGGCGTCCTGCATTATATCACACATGATCATTCACATTTTGGTAACCTGACTTTCTGGTCAATCCTACGTTGTACTAAAATATTATCGATGATGTGTCAGCTATAAAATCTTGAAATTTAGCGTGTTCGACAAAAAACTGTACATAAATATCCTTCGTGAAAAACACATGTTGTTGTCTATTTATTTGTGTTAGTCTTACCAAACATAATCTAATTTGTTGTGATCGTCAAAAGAGATTTTCGTGATACTTTTTAGCTTCGCTATCGACGAAATGTACTGGTACCGCTATATAGCCAGTGTCGTATTTTAATTCATCTCCACCAACTGTTATACGATCAAAATTTGGAATTTAACCTAATTTGAGAGTTCACTCCTTTGGACAGCAATATTTTTTTGTGTATAAATTTCTATAAGTAACCTGTCTTTACTTGTACGATTGCCAAAATAACCCTAACTAACCTGCATTTTGCTGTACTGGTAATACTTCACGGGTTGGCTTTTGGGATGGGTTGATATACCTTTTCTAGTAGTTTCGGAATCGAGTTACGCTTTAATTTAATCGACCATGTGTTTAACGATGGTACTTTAAGATTTTTTGTGCACAATAGCATCTAGTAGTAAGAGTTGGGGATCGATACAGTCTTAATTTACTAATTTAAAACAGACCAGCAATCTCCGATCACGTGTACAATCCCGGGGAAAGGATTGTGACGACCGTATGTACTACCACTTAATAGACTTAGTTACCTCATTGCAGCTCATATAAGAAGATGGCTACACTAAGTGGTAGAGCAGTCCAACTGCTTAGTATATCCAAGGCGTAGTCTAGGTTCTTAAAGATATTAATGGATAAGTGTCCCGAGAGACCTGAACTATATTCTAGGTTTTCAGAACTTGGGATGTAAGCAAATCAAAATCAAGGATTAAATAACAAGTATAACAACTGAGGATTAGTTGAAATTTGCGGCCAATAATTCGGTAGTCTAATTCAATTACATATCATAGCAAATACAGCAGTGAGCAAGACCTCTACAATTAACCTCTACAACTCGGACCAACTCAGGAACACAGTAAGAGCGGATAACAGAGACAAAGTTGTACTTACATGACCAAGATGTTCTCTAATGTGTCGAACTATAATAGATGAAAAATCTACTATGTCTGACAGTGAGAGCTCGGACTACGTGTCCTATGCTTATAAACGAGCTTGATGGTGACGTAAAATCGACACCTCACCGACTAATCACCCGAGACCAGTTACTCTCTTCAATTTTACGATTCATTGTTATTGTCTCTGCTCACCAGTCATTACCCCTGAATTAGTCCTTCGTTTGATGTATTCTTTATGGTAACACGCGATCAGTCCATAAATTTCAACACTCCTGTTCCTGGTTTATTTCCGATGAGTTTGCACCTTTTTTACATTCTTTTCTTGTTAACATTTTACAATCTGATGCATATACTCACATGTTATTGTTACATTGATTTTCCTTTAACATAACTTTGATATATTTGCCTGATTTAATATTTCACGTTGGAACGCACGTATATGGGTGGTCCACAATCCAAATATTTAAGTATATTGATATTATTGACTATGAGTTGAAGAATCATTGCAAATAATGCAGGACCTAAAGGGTCTCCCTGTTGTACTCCTCGTTGAGATAAAATAATGTTTTTACCATAAAATAAGTAGCTGGCTTGGGCATAAATTTGTAACACTTAAGGGTAGATGGATGGAAAATTATCCTTGATGACTGTGAGCATTGCATTTCTGACTGTTTCACTGAAAGCATTTTTGAAGTCAATGTTTAGAGGCTTTAGGCTTCTGGTCAGGGTAAGAATAACATAAGCGTGCAGTACGTACCGCAGCTTCTGGTCCATGTTGAATGCCTACTCCAAGTTGTTTGTGGAGAAAGGTGTTGAAATAGCTGATTTTTATTCTCCCGCATATGATTTTAGAAGAACGTCTTCTCCATATGTGCCCTATAGCGATTGGTCTAATGCCTCCACATTTCTTTCTCAGTGCTATAAGAGAAGCTCTGAAGAAAAATGGCCTTATTTCTATGGGCACATGTCCTGATGAGATCAAAGAAACAAACTTGCAAATAATATTGGTAAGGCGATCTTTTGAGTTTTGAATATTATAAAGTATTAAGTCCCGAGGATTGAAGGACGCATGCTGTCTGTACCTCCAGCCGAATCAGAAGGGAAGGATTTGAGCGCCTTTAGAAGCTCGTTTGTTGTAACCTAATTAACATCAATATTATAATCTACTAAGTTAGGAGGCGTAAATGAATAAGGATGCGGAAGATGTTTTTCATTTAAGGCTATCAAAATGGTGGGGTTTGATGGAGCAAAGGTCTCTTCAGAAATTAGAAGTCTGACAGCTCCATGTATGTCGCCATCGGAAAGTTTATTCTCAATACGCTTCATGAAGACATCGCTGGATGATTTGTTAAAAGTTTAATTATGTTTGTATTTATTTGATATGAGAGTCATTGGGTTAGTTATATTCATGAGAACTATTGGCCCAAAGTTGAAGTTTCTGTTTCCATGTGGTAAGATTAGAGATTTTTGCGGATTGTGAAGGCACATTAAGAGTGATATAAGGGAAGAATAAAAGTTCGATCCAGTTTTCGATATTATTAGATGTCACAATTTTCTGAAGAATCTCAGTAAGAGCCTCAACCATAGTATGTTTTGCTTCTTGAGGAACTCTTCGGATAATTGGCATTGACGATTTAAGACTTCCCAAATTATCAATAAGATTAGAACTTAAAGTATTTTGATCTGGGATACCGCCACTTGGAATAGAGTCATGAACAAAATAAATTTGATTAGGTGAACAATGTTTAGCACTAGGCATAGATGCTCTCTTTCCCTTTGTAGTTTCATTGTGACATTTACCGTTATGTATCGTTAGCCATCTAGAATTCAGAAATATTTATTACATTTTGAGCAGAGGAAATCCCTGAAATTAAAACTGACCATCCAGCAGGAGTGAAGAACATATGTTGAGCTTGATTATTCATTGTTAAAATAATTTATGTTTAACCTTGGTAGATATTGCTATTGTTAAGAATTTGAAATAGAATAAATAGAATTACATTTTTAAGTTTGACTGCGAACCACCTATCCCATCTTCACGGACCACAGATTGAGAAACGCTGAACTAGAGTAAACAGAAGATACGAGCATTATACACAATGATGTTGGGTCCTGAAGATGTGAACAGTTTTCATAATAAAGAATTGGGAGAAAGTCCATTACGGTTTATTTGTTAAAATTATTAATGTGTCGAAAAATGTGTGAATTAAGCACTCATAATACGGGAAAACCACTCATAATACGGGACGTGTAATTTATACTTAAAATACGGGACATCTCGTATTATACGGGACATGTAGCAACCCTACTACTTACAAAGTACTACTTTTTAAGCCAGCCACCGCCAGGCGTTTTTAGAACTTCGATGGATATCGTTATTTTCAATTTGTAATTACTTATGGCCTTTTGTAGGGTGATAAGGAATTTATGGACCAAAAAAGGGTATAGACTACTACTATATATGCTATAAAGGCTCGCATTCATAAAACGTTAAATATACGAAAGTGAGGTGAATTTCTGGTAATTGCTACCATTACAACGTATAAAACGAGAATACTGTTCAAGTGAAATTAGTTATAGATCTAATTATCATGCAAACAAACACAAGATAATTACGTGACTATTTATGAATGATGGTCCATCTGTCCATCACTAATATTTCTGGGATGATTATGCTATTTGAGTACGTCAAAATCATACTTGATTGTCAGTCCAAACTTTTCACATGCTATATTCACATTCGCATTTCAGTTTCATCTCTTTTAACAGTGTTGGTACCAGGAGTTGATTTTTCTTCTCACCAGTAGTTTTTAGTTGCATTGAAGAGTCATAATGAACATTTGTACCCGGTAAAGTAAAACAGAATTGCACGAATGGTTCAATGAGTTTTAAATTTCACCTAGCTTGTACACTGTTCTCCATTAACCCATCATTGTTTCTTCTTCTTCTCCTTATTCATCGAGGATATTTCAACAGCATTTGGTATTACACAATAAGAAACAAAAATATCATTATCATTAAATTCCAATGAAATATCAAGATGATTCTTGCTCATGGAAATAAGAACATGATTCTTGAAACTGCTCACTGAAATCGTTGCGTGCATAATTAAATACTTAATTTAATTGACAGCTTCATAAAACCGACGAGATCATGAAAGTACGGCACCACTTTACAACAAAATCTGTTCGATACAATGTATGAATATTTCTCTTTTATAAGTAATCGAAAAGTTACCAAATGCTACAAAATCGTTAAAACAAAGTTAAAAAATCACAAGAGTTCAAGCGATTCCGATTATATCAACGCATTAATTTAACAGTCAAAAATGCACTTCAAAGTACAGTATGCGCGCTTCTACTCACGTTAGCATAGATCACTTTTACATTATTTGTATTTGAAATTAAAAAGTTAAAAGACTTCCAATAAGAAAATACGTCAAAATTTATAAAAATAAGCAAAATATAAATTGCAGATAATTTCGGGCAGAAAAGAGTATAGAGTATTTGATCCTCTAAATGAGTACAATACTCTTAAAAAGAGTATGTATGATCACCAGGGTGGTCCGAATTTTTTTTTCAGATATTGGGGTTCAAAATGTCATCAGTTGTGAATTAGTACCAAATAAAGCCATGCCAAATATGGCCCTCCTAAAACAATATTTAACCGGGCCCCTGAACTCCTAAAGGGTCCAATTGTTTTTTGTTCTTTTTTTAAAAAGAAGGAATAAAAACACTGTATCAGTTTCTACATTTTGTGGTTCGAGTAGTTATGAAAAGCTGTGCATTGGTACGAAATTTAGCCATGTCAAATGTGCCCCTTCTTGGCCGCCAAGCGTTTTTGGCTGTTTTCAAACTAAAATTTTCGTGGGCTGAGGACTCTGGCTAGATATTGTTTTATCTGGCTGTGTTTCGGCGAACAAATATAACACAACATTCTACAACTTTTGCACGATACTCAAACTGAAATATCTAAAAAATAAAAAAAAGTCATTTTCAAAATTACCATTTTCTCGGGCCCGCGTAAATATTTTTTTGATCCGACTGTGTTTGGGGTGACCAAACATAACATAATATTCTATAACTTTTGCACGGTACTCAAACACAACTTTTTAACAATTCTTTTTTTCAGGGGGGCCTAAAACGCCTTTTTAAAATAAAATTGAGTTTGAGTAGCGTGCCGAAATTATAAAATGTTATGTTATGTTTGTTCGCCGAAACACAGTTGGATTAAAAAATATCTAGCAGGGCCCCCCTTTCTTTGAAAACGGCCAAAAACTCTTGACGGCCAAGAACCAATTTTGTACCAATGAACAACTTTTCAGAACTATTCGAACCCCAAAATGTGGAAACTTGTATCGCATTTTTATTCCTTGTTTTTCACACACACACACACACACACACACACACACACACACACACACACAC
>JAGDQP010001185.1:91188-111198 GCA_022664845.1 Lepisma saccharinum | reverse complement strand
ACACACACACACACACACACACACACACACACACACACACACACACAAATTGGGCCCTTTAGGGATCCAGGGACCCGGTTAAATATTGTTTTAGGACGGCCATATTTTAATGGCATTATTTGGTACCAATGCACAACTTTTGATGACATTTCGAACCCCAATATCTAAAAAAAAAAATCGGCCCACCATAATGGTAATTCTACCTTTTTGGCGTCTTTGGCTAAATCCGGATGGGGTATGAAAATGAGGGAGGAATCGATCAGGTGTCATCCCGGCATCCACCTGGTGGAACGGAGGAAAACCTGAAAAATCTCTGTCGGAATGGTCGGTGGTGGGATTCGAACCCACGTAACTACCCATTGCCAATTCAAAATGCGGTCATTACCACCTGGACTACGGGCGATGGGTGGATATCCTTATCCGAAAATCAAAATATGCGAACCCGTAGTTGTTCCATTCCAGGTTTTTGGGAGTAGGCGATTATTATTGAAATAAAGGGGAAGACGTGATTATGAATTATCGACTTTTCTTCATAATTCTTTCTGACCTGAAGCGGAAATCTTAGGCGTCAGGAAGGCAGTGGAGAGTCCGGAGATAGGGTACGCACTCCCTCAAGATAAAATACTCTATTTCCTATAGAGTGTTTCAACAAATTATTTCAAAAAATGTTTCCATTTGTTTCTGGACAAATCTAATCCCAATCTAATTTATTTAGAAATATATTTTTTTGAGAATATTCGTGTCGTATTCCATGATAAAACCTAACAGTATGGGTTCGAAATATAATAAATTTCTACTAAAAAAAATCACTTAGCGGGAAAATATCGAAAATGTCCCCCCTACTTCTATTCTACCAGAACACCCTCCTCACGAAAATCCTGTATCCGCCATTGGTCTCTCTCTCTCTGTGTGTGTGTGTGTACACTTAATTGCTCCGCCTTGAGGAAAATCCTTTCGCCGCCCTTGTGAGGAATATTCTTGGCGAACTTCAGCTTTTTAGACCATCGGAAAGTACACTTTCAATATCCGGGTTAAGGGGTGTTGTTGGGATACTTATTTAATGGGATAGTTGCATCTTTTTATTGTTCCTGTAATTCCAACCTGCTCATGAATCTTCATTCCGAATTTCAGCTTCTACGCTAAACTGTAGGTCCCGTTGTTAGAATGTCATCTTCATCCGATGGAAGGCAATGGCTAACCACCATCGGTTCATTTGGTTCAGGGTCCTTAAATATTCCTTCGGGTAGAAGACCCATCATCATCATGCCAACGCAGAGCCGTAGTTAAGGATTTCAGCAGCCGGTGCGAGTAGAGGGTTCAGTGCCTCATCCTATCTCCACCCGAAGTTATTTTATGCAAGTAAAACGTTTATTGTGATGTCACGTGACATTCCTTTTGCAAGTTCCAATCGATTGATATTAACAAATAGGGAAGTTGACTTGCAACATTTGAAATAATATTATTCTTTTCTGATTTATATTCTTTATATCCTTTTAATAAAAGTTACCGATTATCCTTTCAAAATACTTTTTTTTAAAGATTCTCAGTATTTACTTGTAGTTGGTAGTTGAAATAATTAATAATTTAAGTGTCCTGTTTTTTCCGAGTTATTTAATGATTAGATTAACAACGTGTCCCGTTTTTGTGTTTCAATAATCGGGTTACCCTAGGTTACACCAAAATAATCCTGAAGTCCTTTGTATAGGAAACGTGTTTAGCAACTGGCCTGAATGCCTGGTAACATCACCATCTTCATTTTTCTTCCTTCGTTTTTCTCTGATGGAGGGGTAGTTTATAAACATATCCATTGTTTTAGCTTCACGCGTTCTCAAGATCATCGATGGCTGTGTTTGAGAACGCGACCGAAGAAAATCGGGCGAGATTTACATAATCCATCTGCTTACATTCTTTTATAGAACGTAGCGTTCGTGTGGTTCTCAAGTCGCTAGAAAACGGCGTTTGCATAAAAGGAGCCTAAGATACATGTTTTGTACTTAGGTACGAAGTTGTTGTCACCCTCATGTTTTTAAAAATTATTTTCGTTGTCACCCTATACGGTTTAAATTTTGTCAACGTATTTGCACGGTAGCCTGGAAATAAAAAATTTTCAAATGCCACCGAACTGGAAAATTGAATGTACATAGTTTTGTAATTTCCTACAATGCTTTATGAACCTGAAACCTAAGAACTGTTAATTATAAAGTTTGTAGATTATTGTGGGCAGTATAAAACATTAATATGGCTTGTTTGTATTAATAGTTTGTATATGGCTACATGGAACAATTAAAAAATAATTTATGTATGAACAGCTCTTAATAACCAGTGTTTGAAAATGAGTCTTTTTTGGTTAATCGTTACTCCTGTGAATAATTATTGATATTTAAAAAATAAGTCAATAATGGAATTATACAAATCGAGAGGTATTTTTGAAGAAAATAAAATGATGTGAGCTTTTATTAAGTTCTAAAAAAAATCGTATCCTTACCTGATATCATTTTAAACACCAATTCGAAATCGTTCAATCGAGTGCTTGAATTAAGGTGAGCTCAGTGCTTTAGAAGCTTGTGGTTTCCATTTTGTCACTGTTATGAATAAAGCAGTTACATAAAACCTCTATTTCGTCAATATCGATCATCTGTCATATAAAATATTAATTTGTTGTAATCTCACGCTACACAGTTCAGTGATGAGATAGCGTAAAGATATTTTCAATATACCTTACCAATTATGTTCATAAAGAATCGATTCTAGACATAATTCATTAAATTGTAATACAATTATTGATAATACGACAATACCAATACTAAAATAACAAGAAAGAAAAGCGTCACGCTACATATGAAACGTATATCGATTTCAAGCAAGAACTAACAATGAACACTCACTATACGAAGGGGCCCAATTTTGATAAAACTTGGTATACAGTGGCAGTATATTAAAAAAAAATGTAAATATATTTTTAAAAAGTACTCAAAGTAACCTGTACTGCCAAAATTATAGTTGCAACGCTCAACAAATTATGAGTGACAGCTTGACCCCAAAAAAGATGTCCTATAGAAGGGTTGCCACCTGTCCCGTATTTTAGGTAAAAATTACGCGTCTCGTATTATGAGTGGCTGTCCCGTATTTTGACTAGTAAATTCACACACATATTTTCAACATATCAATAATTTGAACAAATAACCGTGATGGTTTCTTTTCCGACTGATGTATACAATGCAGACTGGCGAGCAGACTCTGTCCACATTCCCAAGTCCCAACATAGCGACGTTCATTCGTGTCTTCACTAGTTGATAACAGATACTTATGCCAACTGTGGTTAGAAAATTGTAGTGTCAATTTTCCTCCCGCTGGTACTTTTGGAGTGTGAGCAGGAGGTTTCAAATTGTGCGGGTAGTCATTATACAGTATATAACACTTCTATTCGTACAGCACGATCCCAGGTATAATAAAACCCTGGAAAATACATGAAAAGAAACATTTTCTCAAGTAGAATGGCAATCAACAAGAATTCATGACGGATAAAAAAAAAACAGAATTATTCCGTAGCACAATCGGAACTAAGTATACAAATAAAAATGTGTAAAAATGCTTGTTGTTCATGTGCCACTGATATTCGTACAATGTGGTGCAACCAAACAAAATGATAGTCCTAATAAAAAACTTTGGTAAACTTTATTTTTATATGGGCCAGTTTAGTAACTTTGGACTTCGGCCCGTCACGATTTGCCCTTAGCTGTTAAGTGTTAAAATCCACACCCATGCCCCTGCCGGGACTCGAACCCGGGACCGATGAGTCGATAGCTTACCGCCGCAGACCGCTCGACCACCCGGCCGGCTGATAGTCCTAATGTCCTAATGTGGAGTAACCCTTGGCTTCAATAACTACCTTACGTGGATTCTACATTGATCAAATAAGTCTTTTCCAGATTGCATGAGTGATAGTTTCCTATGCATATAACTCGCCATTTTCATATCTTCTTGGATATAATGTGACTGCTGTTGTATGAGTTTGACTGTTGCTTCCGCACACGCCTTCATAAAACAGCCCCAAAACTTCAATATGATTCAAATCATTGTGAAGGTAGTTGTGGGGTAGTTTTCAACTGTTTTGGAACATTTCAGATCTAACATTTCTCGTTAAGAGCGACAATATGTTTGATATAATTGTCTGTCTGAAGCATATAAACGGTCGGAAAACCCATTTTCTGGTACTCTGCTTCACATTCTTCTTCAGCACCTCGGTATTTTATTGTAGGTAGTGTCTTTTCTGCTTTGTCTTTTTCATTTGACTTTTCTCCACGCCCTTATTACACCATCAGATCCTTGGAAGTTAATCTTGATTTCGTCTGACTAAATTACGCTCTCCCAAATCTCCTGGATCCTATCTTGGTGTACATTGCCAAACTTCAGTCTCAAGACACGATTCTTGTCATCAGCAAATGACTTTTTTTCTTCTTGGCGTCCTTCCATGATAATGCAGACAAATGACCGTATCTAAATAATGCAGGACGAAGGTTGAATTGGACGTTTCATTCTCAGAATTGCATTTTCAACATTTGACGCAGCTGAGGTACACTGATTTTCGGCTTCAATGTTACGTGTTCCCCTACAAACAGTTCTTGCCTTTCATTAAACAATGTTTTATAGGTTTTCTTGGCAAGATCTTTGTTGTTTCATCATATTTAAAATTATTTACTATGTATTGCACAGTGGAATGTTTTTTGTTCGGCAATTTTTCTCAAACAATCTAACTTTTAGTGTTAAATTCACAATTACCTTTTTGGTAGCGGCCCTCAGCTCCGCCTTTGTGCCCATTTTGAACAATAGCCGCTTGCTGCAGATGGATTAAGCACAAACTGGCATTAGAATGATACCAATGTGTATACATTGTTCGTTTTACACGCGTAACCTTCAGGTATTGATTATGATAGTAATTTTGTACGAAGAAATGGTATATGTTTCTCACTCTTTTCAGAAAGACATATGTCTCTTACATTCAAATGGCTTTGCAACAGATGAGGGAATAATAATATAATCAGTACAGTAGGGTGGCGCCACTTTGTGCAGTTTTTAATTTAATAAGAATTTAATGTAGGTCTTGAAAGCTACAAGCCATATTATAAAACCATGAAGAACGTACCCTACCTAACCTACATAACATGGCATACGAGGTCACACCCTATAGCAAGGAGTCTATTTTCTCCGGGCTATACAAGCCGCCGTGTCGCATTGTTGTGGTTACATTTCATAAAAGGCTACGAACCATTTTTCAGTCCTATTTAACATAACAGAGATTTTATAAAAGGCTACGAAGCTCTTTTTCAACACTAAAAAAACACTACTGAACATGGCAGAGATTACAGAGGCTACGGTCCAGCCCCTATTTAACATATCAGAGATTACCTAGCCCTTATACCAACGCACGATAGTAGAGATTTTTTCAACCCCTATTTACCATATCTGAAGTCAGTTTACAGCACAGCACGGTCGTCCCCGCCCACACCCAGAGATTACACAGTATTTAACCTAACCCAAATAACATGGACACCCTCCAACGAGTCTTTTTTCCCAGGGCTATACAAGCCTCCGTGTTGCATTTGTAGTGGTTGCTAAAGAACATAGACCATTTCATAATTTGCTGCAGAACGTGTGGTTATATTTTTATAAAAAGCTACGAGGACTTCTGAAATCAGTTTCTATTCTATGGTCAATAGTAGGTGCAAACTATCCGATCTGAGTCTTTTGATACTACCTGGGCCCAACAGACTCATATTGGGTAGTTACCGCCTACTATTGACCATTGGTTGTAACGTGTAGAAACTGACCTCAGATTTCTGTTGTAATCTCTGGGTGTGGGCGAAAAGTCCGTAGCCCCGGTGCTGTGCTGGAAACTGCTTTCAGATCTCTGTTATGTGCCTGTAAGCTCGTTGCCTGTGTAATCTCTGCTATTGTAAATAGTGGTTAAAAAGGTACTGTAGCCACATATTGTGCAGTAGGGGTTAAATAGCCTAAATACTGGTGTATTTAGTCTAATTCCTGTGTTCGTAGCCGTAGTTGTAATTTCTAGCCTAGAGGGTCACCACTTTTTTCGCATAGGCTATTCGATGTCCTCATACTAAATGTGAAAACAGAATTTCAATATGTTTCATCGTTTACGTGCTATACACGGTTAACCGTGTATAGCTCGTAAACGACGAAACATACTGAAATTCTGTTTTCACATTTAGTATGAGGATATCGAATAGTATATGTGAAAAAGTGGCGACCTCGAGGTTAAAGGTCAAATATTTAACCGTGTATACATCTAAACGGCGAGACATATTGAGATTCTGTTTCCACAGTGATATGTATTTTGGTGTGCTAATGTCAAATATGAAGTCACTTTGCTAACTTCGCCCCTTGTGGTCGTAGAATTATGAAACTTATAATACAATTTATGTCAGTCACGGGAATGTTAAATATGAAAACTGCATGTTTCTACCTGTTGCCGTTTACGATATATGTTGCTTCGAAATTTCCGAATTTTGCTCTTTTGGCGCCAGAACTATGAACACCTCAAATTATGTTATTTCTTCACTGTAATTCCGAATTTGAAAACAACTTCTTTCTACCTATTATTGCTTCCAAGATATGGCAGTTCGAATTTTGCCGAATTTTGACATTTCAGCCGCAGAATTGAGAAACTCGCAGATTATATGTTATTTCGGTCGGTGATGCAGAATGTGAAATTTTCTTCTCTCTACCACCTACCCTTTCCAAGATATAGTGGTTCGAATTTTGTTTAATTTTGACTTTTTAGCCGCAGAGATGAGAAACTCGCAGATTATATGTTATTTGGGTCGGTAATGCCGAATTTGAAAACAACTTCTTTCTACCTATTTTCGCTTCCAAAATATAGTTGTTCGAATTTTCGATTTTTAGACGCAGAATTGAGAAACTCGCAGATTATATGTGATTCGGGTTGGTGATGCAGAATGTAAAATTTGCTTCTCTCCTATTGTTGCTTCGAAGATATGGCGGTTTGAATTTGTCGAATATTCGATTTGTAGACGCAGAATTGAGAAACTCGCAGATTGAGCCAGTGATGTTTGCTTTTTCCCAACATATGGCTTCCACGTTGAATGCGTCTATTATTCCGTAGCTGTCGCCATGCTGCAGAAAAGCGGGGTAACTATAATAATTACTATATTCACAAGTATGCAGGACTCACAGAACTTATGTAAGCAATTACACACAAGAAATAATATATTTTTCTGTTCTTGACGACAAGTACACGTTCGGTATAGAATTCCATAGAACTTATAGAAAATTGAAAAACCCGATGCGCATGTCGCGATTTGCCGGTAAATTACAGACCGACATGGTGTTGGAGGAGGTTTTAAACGTGAAATTCCACGCTATCTCCTCAGATTGTACTTTTATGGATGTACTATATTTTTTCTTTTCACAAATTGCGGTTTCCATAATTATTCGTTTGCTGGGAGTATGCATTGAATGTACAGCAGGTAGTCCTGCCCCAATGCGAATAATGTCTGGCGAATATTGAATTACATTCGGAGAACATTGCTTGTTTTCCTGTGTGTGGTTTTAATTTACATGCATTATTATCTACCTTTTCCAAGATATGGCGGTTCAAATTATGCTCTTTTTGGTCCTAGAACTATGAAACTCGCAAATTATATGTTATTCGGGTTGGTGTTGCTTCCATGATACGGCAGTTCGGGGTCGGTGATGTTTGCTTTTTCCCCCTCAACATATAAAAAATTTACACAGGGCTTCCACCTTAGTCTACACTGTAACTAAACTCGTCTGGCGCCAGGGCCATTAGTGGAGGTTGAGAAGGTCTGTATTGAATAAAACACATTGAATGCTATTCATAACTATTCATATATTCACCGGGGCTGTAGCATAAAGTGACTAGCATAATTATTCGGACCTTGTAGTGTATGTACAAGACATGGAATTTATTAGAAACATAATCTGTTACATCCAGCAAAAAAACAACAAATGTTACCTTCGGATGGCGTGTGAGACGTTTTCCAGCTGCATTTCGGTGAATGGGTAAATAAAACATACAAATACTGTTTTTGACCAAGTTTTAAGTAGAATTCACTCTAATATCAAATGCTTGTTGCTTTGAATGGCTAAATAAAACATACGAAACGTGTGTGACGCGTCTTCCGACTCATGTTTAGTGAGTGTTTTGAGGATATTTTGTGCTTTTTGACTAAAGTGCCACTTCGGAGGGTCATATTTAGCTATGAAAGAGACATTTTAGCATGTAATTCAGGTAGAAAATAATCTTTCAAATGTATCGTAGAAAAGAGTCAATTGGGGAATATTCTAAGAATTTATAGGATAAAAAAGTGACAAATATAAATACGGCGCCTCGTAAGATGAAAGTTGTGAATATCTTTGGTGTTTGAATTGGAGTGAGTAAAGTGACTGAGAAAAGTGACAATGTTTAAGTAAAAACAGATGTAACGAAACACAAAACGGCTTAATTAAGAGTTCGTATTTGGTGAAAGAGACATTAGAACATAATTTTTGAGCTGTCATTGAAATTCGAAAATATTCGAATAATACCATGTTGGAGAGAGCTTGTTTAGATTTTCTCGATAATGTACTTGCACAAGTGTATATTAAGGTTAATTAATTAAAACTATGTTTGTATTTCACGCGTTGCAATTACATAGAGTCAATATTTAACGAAGAAATCTTATTCTTGATGTAATTTTAAAATAAATTCATACAAAAATAAAAAATGTATATATTTTGTAAGTGCAAGTTTTATTTATTTGACATATATGTGTATTCAATCATATCAATGTCACTGACAAATATCAGTTAATCAATATCAAATGTATACGTTGCTGCTTTCACCATTAACAAAAAGGTAGCTTCCTTCCAGGACAGTTATCTGGCTGTCTCATGTATTACATTCGTAAACTATTTAGTAGTACACAGTTTTTTACATTATTTATTTCCATTGCATTGCCGAATCAATGAGTGCTGTTAAATAACAATTCTCCTAAATGAGAATATAGGATACAAGAATATTATAATTTTACTTCGAAAAATATTTGATTTACATATGTATTCTACGTCATCTTATTGAACAGGATCAAATTTATAAGA
Organism: Lepisma saccharinum; assembly: GCA_022664845.1. NCBI lineage: Eukaryota > Metazoa > Arthropoda > Insecta > Zygentoma > Lepismatidae > Lepisma > Lepisma saccharinum. The sequence continues at coordinate 102,057 of JAGDQP010001185.1, read as the reverse complement.
ATACCACAATATGGTATGAACCAATTTATTATACTTATACTTCACATAATGCTTATGTTTCAATAATTTCAGCATTCCCACGTAAGGCTTTTTGTCAGCCATTGTTAAAAATCCTTTTCTAAAAATAAGGTAGAGAAATACGTTAAGTTACTAGGTTCACTAATAAGATTGTCAAAAGTAGGAGAAAACTGATTCCAAGCATCTGGTAAGTCTGGATGGAAATTCTTACATACAGCATCCACTTCAAACTTTGTTATAACTAAGTTAAATAGTGTTCATGTAAAGAATTCCAATGTTTCACAAATAAAGTAAGTACACTCATGGTTAGTGACATCTAAATTTAATGCGCACTTTTTACAGAGAAGAATGTATTGGGGGTTCCACAGTTCAAATGCTGTAGGTACATATGCATCACTTGTAGCTTTATCATATTTACAATTACACTTCATGTAGGGCGCTAATAATTGGTTTTGACTTGGTGGGGTAAACACAGTCTGGGTATTAGTCTAATATAAAGTGCCATCCTGCTTCACTTTAACCACTGTTACAATGTAAAACACTGTTCAAGAAATTTTGTTCGTTGTAGGTCCTACGATCATACATGTAAAAGGTATCTGCCACTCCATATTCTAATATATGACAGAACGAATTAGGAATATAATAAATTATTATTATTATTATTATTACGATTTACAAATGTCAATACTTCCACAGCAATTCGTTTAGTAGTAGTAGTAGTAGTAGTAGTAAATTCATGAATTTGTTTTAAACACTTTTTAGTATATTCTCTAGCGTCTTCACATGTAAATAATGCCTGTTGAATACACGGCAAGGAAAGTAAGCCTGTCCCCTCTCACAAGAGCACAGACACGGTCACACTAGGTAATAATTGGTTGACGAAGTCAATAAATTGCAGAGAGAACTAAATTGTAATGAGGGAACAGTAGCTAATTGTGAGTGTCTGTTGGCATATTTTGAAAAATAAACACCTTGTTTTGAATTCCGTATATTTCCCATACTGTAGGATCACGCCTTTAGCTATTTCATTCCCTAATAATTATCCAATACAAAAGCACCGAGTATTTTGAATAAAATACAGCAGCAAATACGATCCCGTATATTTTCCATACTGAAGAGTCACGCTAATAGCAAGTAGAGGGCACATTTCATTCTAAAATTGTCTTTATTATTTACCGAATGCAATACATAGAGGGCGTACTTATAAACATACAGCAGCAAATACGATCCCGTATATTTTCCATTTATTTTACGGAAACAATGAACAATATTTTTTTCAATTATTATGCATTTTTATTCTTTAAATCTACATTTGCTTCAAAATATTTACATGACATGCAAAAAACATAGTCCATAGACAAGATATATACTTCTAAGTACGATAGAAACACTGAGTAAAAACTTTGATAAACTTTATTTTTATATGGGCCAGTCTAGTAACTTTGGACTTCGGCCCGTCACGATTCGCCTTTAGCTGTTAAAATCCCCACCCATGCCCCTGCTGGGATTCAAACCCGGGACCTTTGAGCCGATGGTCTACCACCGCAGATCACTCGGCCACAAGGGCGGAATAGAAACACAGAGCTTTATACGCTTTATACTTGCAGAAGCAATGACAATTCACACATTTTATGAAACTTACTATATATATATATATATATATATATATATATATATATCACAGAAAAAATCAATACTTTCTGCTGCTTGTGGCGCGCAGAGAAAAAGCTACCAACACTATGAAATATTAGCTTTCATATACTTTCCTAACGTAACCTAGCCCACAACTCTGTACGTAAACTCAAATCTATTCATTTTCTGTCTACAGTTTATATAAAATATTATAATGAGTTTCTCTTACTGTACGAAAAGACATATATTACTCTTTCCCATTGCACTGAGGAAAACACGCTCGACGTAATCGCTTTCCACACGCTTTGCAGAACTATGTTGTATTCTTCTTTGTTGTATTCTTGTATTCTTTATACAATATTCTGTACAGTAACACTATGAGAAGAATGCAACACTTTCTGCACTGTTTTCTAAATTATAAATTGTGTAACAGAATGTAACTAAAATTCTTCCATAACGAGGGTAAGATGTAGATAATCTTAAATAATTTCAAAGCGCCATCTACAAGACAATAAGCAGACAGTAACATCGAGGACTCTATAACATCTAAATGCTATTTCATTGATTAGCACATAAATTGTAAGAGGCCAGTGTTCCAAAAATGAAACATTCTGAAAATACAGGGAAATATCTAAAGAGGTCAATGTTCCAAAAATGGAACATTCTAAACGAAAAGGCACAGCTTATTACAGTAAAAATTACTAAGAGTAGAAATGTTATATGTTTTCTAACAACACATTAAAGAAACAAGTATAGCCATTTTAGAAATTTTCAAACAGATTAACATCGCTAGAAAAATAAAAACCCAAAGAAGGAGTGCAAACTGGATAAAGTGAACAATTTCAAAATTTATTAATACCATACGTATATATGGTAAGAAATGTTCAATTTCTAATTCACTGTTTTTGATGGCATCTCTTTTAACAGTAGAAAATATTTTTAACTTTTTTAAATCCGATTGAAACATCTCCCAATGGAATGAGAAAATGTTCTGAAAATAATGGAACATTGGACTTTAAAAGGTTGAAAAAACCCTTTGCCCCTTCAGATTCCTTTCTTTGTCAAACTTTGTTCCTTGGAGTCTGTGCCATGGTTGAACGGGTGGCTCTCGTCATTTGTCTCTTATCGCTAGGGGTGGTTGAGAGATCTTGCTTTTGAGCATGCAGTGTTAAAATCTCTGCAGTCTTGTTTTGAATAATCATAATTATACAAAATGCAACTACTGTTTATCAAAATCACATTGTAAGATTTCTTTAGGACAAAAAATATGTAAGAACTCCTAGCGGAATGTTCTTTAAAACTTTAAGATCAGGACTGATGTGCAACATGTACAAGTTTTCTGATACTTCAGTTTTGTTAATAACTTATATTTTTCCTATTTCATTGGTATTGCGAAAATGACAGTGTGATGGTAATGAGTTCATGTGATTGTAATAATACCGCACTAGCGTGATGGTAATGGCTTAACTTGATGGAAATTACTAGTAAGCTGTCAATATTGCATTTCTTAATTTAATACATTCACACTAAGTTATATTGCTCAGAAACAGAATTCCGCAATATGAATTCGACTTGAACATGACGACCCCTTAGCCTGGCGGCATGTTAAGGTTCGGGAATACTTAGAACTATATCAGTTTGACACCATCTAATATCGGACTTAGATTGACAAAAGAATCTATTGTCACCAACAGATTTCATACACTGTATTTCACATTCTGTGAAAATTTCCGAAACATTACTGGAAGAAGATAGGTAATCGTAGGTGTCTGAAAATTTGCAGTGACTTTGGTAAAAAAAAAAGCAGCCATCATTTAGTTTTCTAGAATACTTAGGGCAAAATAAAAAAATAATAGTCTGAAGCAAGGTTTGAACACTGGTTTTTCAGTGAAAAGTCCATCATTTTACTGACTGAACTAAACTTCCAGTCATAAGAAAACACTCGGACAAATAGAAATACGTTGCACGAATTTCGAAAATAAAGTTGCTCCCACGACGCCGTACTTTAATAACTTTTTTATATTTGCGAATTAGGGATTGCAATTCTCAATCGGGATTTCCTTATACTATTAATGTAAGATATATTTTTCTTCAACTTCAATATCTGTTACTTTAGATCTTCAAAACAGCTCTATACCGACTAAACTATCTATTGAGAGGACCATTTACGTACTGCCAAAGATACTACGTCTAATCATGACTAAGCTCTACCCAGTTAGCACGCAAGTTTACACCAAGTTTGTACTATCATTGTTTTTCCCTTGCAGTTGACTGGTTACCCGCCACCTGAGGTAACCTGGTGGGATTTGTTTAGGATCTAGCTCTAAATAAGGAATTAAACAAGAGGTTTTTTATAGAGATTTTCTTTGGTCTCATGGTTCAAAGGATATACAAATCAAGCGCTGACTTACCTGGCAGACTAACTGGTTGTCGCGTAAAATATTGCACACTGATATATAACTTTCACTTGCATAGTTCGGACTACTTAGATGAGCTTGGTGTTATAATCGAGACGAAGTGTCGGAGCGAAGTGATTGTCGCTCGTATCCCTTTGAGCTCGCAGGCTCGTTTTCCCAATTCGAGTGAAAGGAGAACACTCAAAGGAATTCGCGGGTCACCAAGCTGTAAGCATGATCTTGGTCCACTGGAATTCCGAGCGTCAATCATTCCAGCTAGTCTACCCGGAAAAATCTTCCGTCGCTAAAACAAAACATGTTTACTAAATTACAAAACATTATATAACAAGTACATAATTACCTGTTGGCTTTTAAGTACATTCTTGGTCGTTACGTATTGTTATGTATTAGAGGAATGTTTGTGCCAGAGGATATTGCGGCCAAGCGTTTAATGTAAACGTCCTCTATGTAGCAAAATAATATTCATAAACGCCTTTCTTCATGGATAACACAGGGTACCAAGTTCGAGGTACCTAGAGTGTCTTGCACAGTGATGAACTTACGACATAAAGTTTGTAAATATTGCTGCAAGTTTGTTCGAGGTTTGATCTATCACATATTGCACACCATTAACGTGTAAATGAATTATGTTTATTAGGTGGGAGGTTTTTCTCTCTCAAGGAACACGCAATATTTTTGTCTATCTCAGTCTCTCTCTCTCTCACACACACACCATTCTTGAACACGCTACGTGAAGAATAAATTACAGTACCTGCTCGGGTCCATAACATATTACCTTTTTTGCGTATAATGAAAGAAAAGAATAATTATTTAAATTGAATCGTTACGACTCATTCAAGAAATAAAGTATACCGTGAAAGAAGTATTCGGTTTGGACTCTTGGGCGTGCCTGAATAAAGAACACTGACAAAAGACAACTGACAGCTATCGGAAATCTAATGCGGAGACACGGAAGCTACTGCGGGGACAAATTTGAAGACTGTGAGTTCATGGCACTGCAGTCTGAATCTTTTCTCACTACAGGCCCGATGTTGGTCTCCCAATCTTTTTTGAAATCATGGTTTGTAGCAAGTTTGTCCTGAAAAGTTTGTAACAAGTTTGGCATGCAAATTCGATATCGGTCAACTAGCAAGCTTGCTTCAAGATTGTAGCAAGTTATGCAGCCTTGCAATGCCATACTTGCTGTAAGTTTGGAGACTTGTAATGCCAATATTGCAGCAAATTTGCTGCAAGTTTACTGTACTATCTGGGTACCGACTAAGACTTCGACGAAGACGAAGGGACGTTACAATATCTTATGAATAAATGTTGTTGAAATATCAAACTTTCTTTGAGTTTTTTCTGGTTTTGAACTTACAAGTTGGACGAGATTAGCGCAATTGCAAGAGCTTGAGCAAGCAACATATTTATTTCCTCTATTTTGCACTAAATTTGTTCTCACTGATTTCGTTTCCTCATTTTCTTGCACTGATTTTTATGGATTTAAAACAACTTTCTTGCCGTTTTACATAAAAACAAATAATTCAGTATAAAGTATTTAATAAAGCTAGTTATCGGCACAAAAGTTAGAATTATAAAACCTTATTATAAATCCTCACTATCACCTGAATGATATTTTTGACTCTACATCCTTTTTACGGTGCTTAACTCCCAATTTTACAATTAACAAAATGTCAATAGTCATTACCGAATTTCCTTGTCATCACCGCAAAAAATAACAGCGTTACGGTAATGACTGTTGTGGTTATGACAAAATAGTAATATTCTTTAAATATAATAGTTAGTTCTTAAGGTGACGGCACTAGAGTAATTTCGTGGAGAATGAATTACTTCACAATATGAAAACGGTTTGAAGAATTATAGTTACACCAACTTTTAATATCAAATTTTGCGTTGCTGAAATGACATTCGAAAAGTATATTCGCCCAAACACAGAAGAAACCGTTGGAATAACTCTTTAATTATACAGGTTGTCTGTCATCCCGCACGATCAGACGACGCAACTACTCCCCAAATCGTGATTTACTTGTCACCCATTGTTGTCAGATAGGACTATAGAAAGATGTTAGTATCCGAATATGAACTTGTTGTGGTAATGACGGTCATAGCCAAGGACAAGCATTTTCTAAATAATGGAATGCAGATTATTAACAAGACAGCTTATTAATCACCATTATCACAAAGAACTATGTATCCTCTTGTGTCTTCTCTATTATAAGGAATTTCCGACATTTTTTAGTGAAGAGAATAGCTATGCAGTTCCAGAATTTGTTGCGGGACATGTTACGGTAATGACATTTGAGTGATAAAAGTCCAAATTTAAAATAATTAAAATATTCAAATGGGAAAATCCTATTGGACATAAGCATATAAGAAGGTGCACATAGCAAAGGGGAAAACTGGAACAATATACATAAAAGTAATGTAATATTTTAATGGACATTACGAGTAGTACGACCTACGTTATTATAACGCTACTTGATGATCCGTAAGTTACTGGATGACATTGTGATATACATTTTTGCACAACACACTTCAGTAAGTTTAAGTATTAAAAACGTATTTTAAAGAACAGGAAGAACTGAAACGAGTAATCTGCACTGTCTCAAGGTTCAGAATCAGTGTTTGATTAAGTGCCTTTCCTTATTGGCGCTGTGGCATAGTTAGTTAAGGCATGCTACTTGTTAAAATATATAATTTTGGCTGCTGAGACACAGTAGTAACTAAGGTGATAGACTTACATTTTGCTTCTGATATGAGTTTTTTCTACTACGATATATTAAAATTGGATTTAATCTATATTATATGGTCCTGTAATTAACATTACGAACGTTCACTTGACCATGAAGAATGAGCACGTAATGTATATTCATATCTATACTATTTGTGTGCATATGTGAATTTATTTTTGGTGTTTAAGCATAAGACTCGGCCGGGATAGGGTGAGGTAAAACTATCCTTGAAAGATTTAAAAAAATATATTTTAAGGCCTTTTAGGCATCTGAGGCTCAGGCCGGAATAGGGTGTGTAAAGGTAGACGACCAGGGCCTATTTTGTAGGTACTATCCCATCATTTAGCTGTTATGGCTGAGGAAACATCTGTCGAAATGGTCGGTCTCTGGAATCGATCACATGATCTCCCCAAAACTAAGTCAACACTGAGCCACGACCGCTTGGTACTGGAATGATTCGGCCAGGGCCTAAGTTAGTGGTATAATTTCGACGTTTGTTGTAGACCAATCCTCGAAAACTCTTAAGGTTGCCGCAGTGTACGAATTAAAAAAAAATATTGTTGATAAGACAATAACGTGATAAATTTAATATTATACGTTATAAGCCTACATGCGTCCACATGCAGACTCACAAGGGGGAGGGGATTTCCCCATCACTATTTCTCCCTTTAATTAACACATTGGGTTCCTATAATTTGACTTTTGTGAATACAAGTGTACATAACAAACTTAGTGGAGTCGTAGAATTTGCGATCAATTTTTCACTTGAACGACAGCTGTTGTGAGTCTCTTCTAAGGATTATTCCTATGCTCGTGACAAATTTTGGCAAAATATAGGGAAGACTTCATTGGCAAGTACCATTGTTTCAATGTTGAAGTTGGAAACATATTTTAGGAGGAACGGTGCAAATTTATAAACCCATATATTTTAAAAGGGTTTTTTACTTAATTTTACAATAGCGAAAGGATAACCAATCTTTTAACACGAAGGATGTGATTTATGTGCGACATAACAATGGCTAAAAGACGAGTAACCAATAACAAATTAAACACTTAAGAACGGTCGCTAGTGGGAATTATATATTATATAAACTGCTTGCCATTAAAAATTCAACATCAAAGAAGGAGATAAAATAGCAACCCTAAATTTGGCAGATATATACCGTAAGGTACAGGTAGCAAATGATTAAACTTACCGCTCTGTGCGATGCATAACAACGTGGCAACAACGGAACAGAACTCCAGAAGTTCTGTAACATGAGTCCACCCTGGGCGTTCAGAACTGTTATCCGGGCGGTGTTAGTCGGATAGACATGATACTTGTCACATCTAATTTACTGTCAAAATGTCTTGATATTAGTCATCGGAGACAAGCTCTTTCGAATCACGCACTGGTGGTCACTAAATTAAAATTACCGGCATTTTTTTAATCAAAATCTTATCGATGGGTTTCTCCCTCTGGATAATTGCAAAGGGAGGACTACCTTGTACAGGTGGATCGGTGTATACAACATAAGCGTGCGTCTTATGCGTTTCAACATACCATGGCTGGTATACAGTGGCTTAAGGTAAAAAAAATCTCATATATAGCTCAAAAGAATTTGTGAAACAGCAAAAAAGTGTTGAGAGACAACAAGAATCATATTACTATCGTTTATTAAATGAAGCCATCGATGCATATAATAAGGGAGAGGATTATATAGGAGATATAAGTCGCTTCGAAGCTTGTGGCAAGGGATTATCTACCGGAAACCATTTTTGAAGTATATGGGGTTTTATTGTGCAAACGTCAGACATTGTAAACATTTTGCATGTGGATAATTGCATCTTTTCATCCTGTCGCAGATGAACTAGAACGAGTGATCAATGTAATTACCGGTGTACGTAAAATGATTGGACTATCTTTCGACCACGAAGGCATTATTCCTTTTTCTCAACAAATTAAAATATTGGGGGTGCCCTGGGAAAGAAATTTACAGCAAATTATAATGAAAAACGCTACGAAGATTGCCAATGTTGTGACGAAAAAATTATTTATTTCAAAGATGCTTCCGGAACGATAGCGGCGCGAGGACGCTTTTTGACACCTAGATTTATAGTTTGGCTGCATATTTTATGCAAATTTTCCCTTTCCCCGCGAGTTAAAGCTAGTCTACAAAGCAAAGGGGTTATTTCTTATGGCGAGGTCACATATTACGTATTCCCCGAGATGTATTGCTCCTCTCAGTGGCACAAGGATGTATCAAATTACAACACCTTGAGTGGCAATCTCTGTCTTTACAGCGCATTACACAAGTAATTACGGATCCTGATATTTTTTCTTATCACATTGGATATCGGATATTTTTCGTCTAAGTTACCAGACTTTTCCGGTACATATTGCTCCATGGAGGAGAACCGCACCTGATCAGGTTGATGTGCTGCTCGAATTGGCATATTATATGGCTGACCCGGAATTTTCAGAGGAGATGCCTGTTAGGAAAATCTATCGAGTTTATTTAGCGAACCACGTCAATAATTTGAGGAAGGAAGTACTTATAAAACACTTGGTGAATGACGCCAACGCATGGCGAAATTTATCAGGGATGGTGGATTGGCCTCACATTTATAACACGTGGTTTTTATTTATATATCAAGTGATCCCCACGAGACTTGAACTTTGCTAATTACAAATTAGCAATTCAGATAGGTGCGTCAATTGTGGAGAAATTGGGGGATATGACACATTTGTTAACACGATGCCATAGTCTTAACCCATGTTTAATGACTTTGTCAGGCTGGCTAATACCCTATGGCGACGCGTAGCGTTCAATGTGTATAAACTTCGGTTTTTACAGACACCGGTATGGAGATTCCATACGGTGTATATTCCATGACCTCATGCAACATCATTATATTTTTTATTAAATGAGCGAGAGTGGAAGTCGGTTATGGAGTATAAAGTATATATTCGCCTCAAATGCAATTAGTGCAAAGGTGAGTGGTTGTGCGACTTAAAGATATATTATTGTAAGGTCGCTTAACCGAGGAGGTAATTTACAAGACGCAGATTCAAATACTGTATACTGATGGTTTCACTGGCAAGCAGTCCCTTATGTTTGTCGTATCATTTTAATTTTTGACCACCTTTTGTGTATATTCCTGTTCTGTACTTCTCTACGTTGATGACTGCAAAATTTTTAAGACCATTAAATCTGCAGAAGATACTTTCTTCCTACAAGCTGCTATAGACTCTGTTGAAATGTGGTGCGATAATTGGTTACTGAAAGTCAATCCTTGCAAAACTTCTGCAGTGCATTTCTAACTCAAAACTTATAACACAAAATGTACGGACACATAGCCTCATCTAAGATAGAATGGGTAGACCATTACAAAGACCTTGGTATCATATTTGATGAAAAACTCAATTTTACTCCTCATATTGAATTCGTAACTTCTAAAGTACTCAAACTTGGCTTTTCTTCAGGTTTACCGATATTAAAGATTTCATAGCTCTTCGGTCTTATTTTCTCACTTATGTACTTCCTACTATTGAATAGGTCTATTGTTCATCTATCTGGTCTATGGCTTGTGAAACTAACTTATCTAAATTGCACAAAGTCCAAAATTTCTTTATCCGCATTGTACAACAGAGGGTATTCAACCTCCAACACAAATCAAACGTAGACATAGCGAATTCTCTTGATTTAAAAAACATAGACACGAAGAAAGCTAAATGACTTAAAATTTCTTTATAAAACAATGCAGGGCACAGTCAGGACTAACGGCCTTCTTCCACTTTTTAATCTGACGGTATCCAGACAAAATGCCCGTTCTCAACACCATTTCTACCTCTCAAAACCGAGATTGTGTTTGGTCCAGCGATCTCTTGTATACAGATTATAACATTTTACAATACTCTACCTTTGCCACCAGATTTCTGCCTCAGTAAAAGTAAATTTTTAAAGGTTTGTTATATGAATCTGGAATGAATAAAAAAACTGATCTTATTTCTTATTGTATAATTATTTTGTTATTATTATTATTATTATTATTATTATTATTATTATTATTATTATTATTATTATTAT